>CM038796.1:190764680-190807463 GCA_021764765.1 Vicia sativa
GTCTTCTTGGTTGCTTACGCTACATAATTTGTAAATGAATAAAGGTTTTTTTCCTACATATGGGATGATGGATTTTGAAAAGGGAAAACCTTCTGTAATTTTATGCTCATCTCAAGAGCGTTGTGCATATATTGCGCTCCCAGAATCTTATGTTTTATACCAAAATAGAGTTTTTAATATAACAATATACGAAGAAATGTCTTGAATTGATGTTGCATTAGAATATGGTACAAAATCAAACTTTATGACTTTTCAGTTAATAATCTTTATTCAATTGTAAGAGCCCCTAAACAATATGAATTAAGTCATGGATTAAGAAGATGACACTGTTATTTATACTACTCATTGCTTATCCTCTTGTGTGATTGATCCAATACAATCCATCCTTATTGGAAATCATAATAAAATATCTTTCACTATTTCTAACATGAGTTTACCATATTCTAGAGGAGCAATCCATCCCGATTGGTAAATTATGGTTGTGGTCCATTAAAGGTAATATTCTTTAGTGGTGTACTTGATTTTGTTATCTTTATTGATGTTTATTCTAGAAAACTATGGGTTTATGCCTCGAATACAAAAGAACAAGTGTCGTAGAAGTTCAAAAAATTTCATGCTTTGGTAGGGAGATAGAAATGCAAGAAGCTGAAATGTGTTCGTTCTGATAATTGTGGTGAGTATGTGGACCATTTGATTCCCTATTGTAAGCAATATGGTATTGCATATTCAAATACTCCTCCTAAAACTCCTCATTTAATGGTTTAGTAGAGAGAATGAATCAAACACTAATTGAGAGAAAGGTATATGTCAAGCTAAGTTGCCAAGTCATTATTGGGTGAGACACTTTACACGAAATGCATGTTAATCTACTTTCATCTGCTTTGAATGGTGAAGTTTTCACAAATTTTGGTTTAAAAGATGTAAAGTATGATTATTTGATAGTCTTTGTAAGGCTTTTGGCATATTCTAAAGGATGAAAGATCCAAGTTGGATGCAAATTAAAAAAATTATCTTCACCCCATAGGAAAGACGAGTTTGGTTATAGGTTGACATCGTAGGAAGAAGTTTATCTAAAGTTGTGATATGTATTCATGGAAGAACAAACTATTAAAGACATTGATAAGGTAAAGAAGATTACACTAAAGAAAGATATCAGTTTGTTCATTGATCTAGTTCGGCTCACCTAAACATAATCTAGACGGTATTGGTGGTGATGATCAAAATGATGAGTCAGATGATTATGTTGATGATCAACTACTTGGAGATGAGGTGAATATTACAACTAATGGTGATGAAGAGGAGAATGAGATGTCACAAAATTAGAATCTTGGTGAAGTTCAGAATCATCTCAAGCTCAACTTAGGAGGTCTATCAAGTAGCGATAACTTTCTACAAGGTATAATTCATGAGTATGTGACCTTGATCATGAGGGTGAACTCGAGTGTTTTCAAGAGGCCATGGAAAGTGATGAAAATCAAAGTGGTTGGATGCAATGCATGACGAGATGAAATCATTGCATGATAATCACATTGTGATTTAATGAAGTTTCCTAAAGAGAAAGGGCTTTAAAAACAAATGTATTTATAGAGTTAAACATGATATCAACTCTAAGTCTCCAAGAAATAAAGGTAGATTAGTGGTGAGAGGTTTATGTCAAAGAAATATTTATTTTAATGAGATTTTCTCACATGTTATAAATATGTCATCAATTAGAACCGTGTTGAGTTTAGATTCTACTCTTGATTTAGAGGTTGAGAAAATAGATGTGAAACGACTTTCCTCTTGTGGTGATTTGGAGAAAGAAATCTACATGAAACAACCAGTGTTTTCAAGTTAAAGGCAAAAATCATGTTTGTAGATTGAGAAAAAGTATATATGGGTGAAGCAAGCTCAAGCAATGATACAGAAGACTACTTAAGATCATTATGCCTTTGTTAAAAAATATTATAATGACGACTATATTGTCTTATTGTTTATATGTCGATGATATGCTTATGTAGGGAAAATATTTTATAACATTAAAAGTTAAATAAGTAGTTATGAGAGTCATTTGTCATGAAAGACATGGAGCAAACTAAACCAATTATTGGCATTAGAATTATATGACAAAAGAGAAGAAACTTTGGATGTAACAAGAACACTATATCAAGAGTGTTGCAAAGATTCAAAATGGAAAACTCTAAGACGGTACACTCCTCTTGCTACACATTTCAAATTAAGTTATAATCAAAGTCCTTCAGTGAAAATGAAGAGTTTGATATGAAAAGTGTTCCTTATGTGTTTGTTATGGGTTGTTTGATGTATGTCATGATATAAAAGACTAGATATAACACATGTTGATGGTACAATCAATTTTTTGTTTCAAATTCGGATAGAGAACATTGCAATGATGTAAAATAGATTTTAAGATATCTTTGTGGTACTAATTCTATGAGGATTTGCTTTGGAGATAAACCTACTCTAGTAAGATACTTTGAACTGATATATGAAGACATTGATTCCAAAAGTCCACTTCGTGCTACATAATTAAATTTGCAGGAGCTATGACTTGGGAATCCGATTGCAAAAGTGTGCAATATTGTCTACTACATAGGTTGAGTTCATTGTCATTACGGTACATGCAAATGTTTAATTTGGTGAAGAAATTTTGTAGGAGCTTGGTTTTGTTCAAGAAATATGTGTTATTTGTTGATAGTCAAAGCATATTCATCTTGGTAAGAATCGACTTTTCATAATAGGTTCAAACACAGATGTGAGATATCATTGGCTACATGAGCTTTTGGATGCTAAATTGTTGGATTTAGCTAGGTTCATACAAATGATAATGGTTACGATATGATGACTACAAAAATTACCAAGAGGAAATTTTGAAACTTGTTGTGATATGGTCGGTTTGGTGATTCCTCGACATAGTCATGGGGGAGATTTGTTGATTGAGCTCCTTCCTATGTGGAGAAATATCCAAATATAAATATCCCATTGTCTCACTTATTTAAGTGAAGAATATCAATTTAAGATTAAGAGAGATAGAGAGAAAATAAGAAGGAAAAAGTGAAGCATGTGACCATAACATACGCTATGTCTTGCATTGCATGCAACAACTTTAACACATGAAAATCTCACTTCCTTATAAATACCACCTTAACTCCAAGTAATTTTCATCAAGAAAAACACACATTCCTTACTCATTTTTTATCAATCAATAAACACACACATTTGACCATACTACACACAGAGGAACCATCAACAACATTTTAATTTGTGTTATTATTTTGCAAGAATATATGTTTTTTCCTTAATAGTTTTTTTAATACATATGTGTGGTTTTTGTTAGGATCCCACTAGATTTCGTTGTTGTGTACATGAATATATCCCACATGTGTTGATAAAATTGTATGGTAATCTCCTCAACATAGTCTCCTACCATGTTGATAAAATCGTATGATAATCTCCTCAACATAGTCTCCAACCATGTTGATTATAAATTTATCCTCATATTACTAGAAAGATGGAGAGCCGTTACACCATATTCCATCTTCTAACCATATATGTACCGTCGCACTAGAGGACATGTACATATTGTTGGGTCTATGTATCGAAGGTAAGACCATTAATGGTCAAGTCAAGCAAGACAATGCAATAGGAGATAAATTCTTGGAGTGCCAATTTGTTGGAAGAATCCCTAAGGGACAATGTATTAATCTAAAGAACCTTTAAAAACATTATAGATATATGAACCGAAGATTCGACTGAGAATGAAAGAACAATTAAAACTTGATATTATATTACATTACTATTTGGTAACTTTTTATTTCCCTCAACTACCGGTAATACTGTAAATATTATGTATTTACCTTTATTAAGATACATATCTAAATAGGAACATATATAGTTGAGGTTCATTCATTTTGTCCCATTTATATATATCTTTGTGTAAAAATACATATAAGGACACTTGTTCATTTTATTCCTGCACTTTTTTGTTCTAAACACGAGCTTGGTCAAGAATGACTTCAGTAGCCTTCGTCAACGAGAAGAACTTCACATCCTCCTACGCGACAAAGTAACTTTATAACATTATTTCAATTTACTTACTTTATACTATAAATAATTGTAAGTAATTTATTTTCACTATTTCAATTTAGGTGATCCATTCGAGGGATGAACCACAACAAATATTCTAAATATGCTATAATAGTCTAACAAAATCTTTTGGATCACCTTGAACTAGACGATGTATTGCAACTAAACTACTCATCATCTCATTGATTTAGTTTTAATATTAACAATTAACTAGTCTAATAATATTTTTTTTATATATTTTATCCGGAGCCATGAAATTAACTCCGAAGATGCTACCATTTGTATTGCAAAAACATCGATCAACAGGTTCACTACCGTGGAGGTGCACAACAATGATTGTGTCAAATTGGAGTTTGACATGCAACAACAAATCTTAACTTCTCTAATGTGTTTGGGACAATAGCATCAATTTAGAGTTGATGCTTAATGGAATTTTATTAATTGAAGAGACTTCGTTAGGGATGTCTGTCGTTAGTGAAAACGTCGTCATGAACAAGCCATAAACGAACTTATCATGCCATACAAATTTAATCCAACTTGAAATTATATGAATTGTTATAAATCGGTTACAACAACTTTGTTTGTGTGTGATATGAGGTATTTGATCGTCCCACGCCTACGAGCTTCGTCATTATACGCCAAACATGATTACCAACACACTTACACCAAACAACAATCCCAACAAAATTGTCAATCCACATACACCCAACAACCAATTGAATATGATTACCTAGCCACATACACTCAAACCCACAATTAATTAATGCCACACACCCAAACACATAGCCAAAAACATGAATCATACCACCAATAAACATATGCCACCACCACATCTTACCATAATACCAATGAAACATAATACCACCACATCATAACATAACACCCAACTAATGTGTAACATCGAACCGCCAAAAATCACCAAAACACCCGACTAATATATATGTACCAAAACAAGAACCTCCATTGCTTCGTTTTAGCATACTTAATTGTGTAAGTTGAATTTTCATACAAATTAGGTTGAATCAAATAGTACTAAATATTATGTTAACCTTTGATCTAGTTGACTTCTTCCTTATAAGTTTTAATCTATATATAAATATGACAAAAAGAAACATTTATATTGTAATTTGTATGTACTTTTTTTTTTTGTATATATTTAAATTAAATTCAGAATTAAAAAAAATAATACTATGTACATATGTTGACAATTAAAATTCTTTATAAAAAAAGAAGAAGAATATGTTGATAATTAAAACTTTGTTGAATTATATTGTTTATTTTGACAAGTTTAGATATACTCATTTATTTATGTTGTACAGTGAATCTCCGATGTAAAATTGGCAGTGGAGATCAGAAAAGAAGAGGAAGTAAATCCCCAGTGCGAGCCGTTTACAGTTATATTATGCTCTGAAATTTCCTGACCGAATCTCAAACTATTTCTCACCAAAAATGGCGGATCCGATCCCAGCGCATCACAGATCCGCCACCAACCTCTTCTCCGATCCCCTCGACTCCCACCCTCTCTGGTTCAAACCGGCATCCTTCCTCTCGCCCGACTTCGATTCCGAATCCTACATTTCGAACTCCGAACCTTCGTCCCTTCGACACTCTCCGTTCCGAGCTCAACAACTACCTTTCGTCGCTCAATCATGAACTCATTGATCTCATTAACCGCGATTACGCTGATTTTGTTAACCTCAGTACTAAGCTTGTTGATGTGGACGCTGCTGTGGTCAGGATGCGGGCGCCGTTGGTGGAGCTTAGGGAGAAGATTGAGCAGTTTAGAGGATCTGTGGATGTGTCGCTTGTTGCTATTAAGAATGGTTTGAAGCAAAGATCTGAAGCGGCTTCTGCTAGAGAGACTTTGGAGCTTCTTCTTGATACGTTTCACGTTGTTTCTAAGGTAGCGATTTTGATTTTGATTTGAGATCTAATCATCTAACGGTGTTTCGTGTGTGTTTGATTTTGATGTTTGAATAATTGATTTTGAGTGAATTGATTCTGGAAAATTGATTTTTGATAATATTGAGTTGAATGAAGTGATTTGGATTTGGATACATTCAAATTTATGTAAGAGTGAGATAGCTTCAAGTTAGAATCAATTGTGGAGGCAAAGTTCATTTTAATCAAGAGCATCCAAATTAGCCGAAATCAATTTTATCTTGTATCAATTTTACCTCTCTAAAACTGGAACTAATTTTCCGCAGGGCTAATGCAATTTTACTACTTAGTATAGTGCTGTGTATTTGTTTGAGTAGGAAGATTATTATGCTATTGTGTTTGAGGTTTGTTTAGTTTTAGTTAGGGTCTAGTATCAATGACATTGCTTGGTTGTTTATTTCAAAGAAGGTTTCTAAACCGTGGGGGAAACTTTTTCATCTTGTGGATATCATATTCGATAAGATTTGTATGTTGACAATCATTTCTTGCATTGGTTTCGGAAGCTTTAGGGTTGAGAAAGAAGGCAGTGGCTCAATATTCTGCTAGTGCTAGGCCTCTGCAGTGCAGCAGTTATTTAATAAAATAGGTAGTAGTTATTTAAATAAAGAGTTATTTACTAAAATAAGTACAAATAAGAGGGAGGAGACAGATAGAGGGTGTTGGGTATTTTGTAAAGTATGTTGATTGGTTTGGGAGAGACTAAGCTCTCTAATTCCTAGAGGTTGATATTTTCTACAGTTTCTGTTTGTGACAGTTGCAATTTTGTCTTGTAAATAACCACCTCTGTAGAAGTTATTCTCAGCAAGTGTTCTGTTGTTAGGAACCCAGTAATTGGAATCCAAAGAAAGAACATTTTTATTTAAAAATAGGAAATAACAAGAGGGCAAGCTCTCCTACATTGGTTATAAAACCTATCGAACCAAGTTATGCCAAAGTTGATTTCTAAGGGAGTAGAAGTATTAATTTATAGACTTCCTATACAATAGAAAGGGACAAGGGATCACAACTAACTTAAAACAGAAAGCAACCTAACTAACAATTAACTAACTAACTAGCTAACTAATTACTCTAACGGGTCTTGACTACTTTAACTACTCTAATTTCTCTTTATTCTTTATCCTAACATCTACTCTAACGAGTATGTTGTTCAATAAACAATATCTATCCCATAATTAGTTCATAACAGTACCAGTTGCTAACATATTCGTTGACAATTGCAGGTTGAGAAACTAATAAAAGAGCTGCCCAGTGTACCATCTGACTGGTCAAATGGAGATGCGAAGTTTACGGAGAAAAATTCATCGAGCAATGGGGTTTCTGTGCAGCATGTTGAGAACGGGACAAGTGTCAGAGAGACTCAAAGTATGCTGCTGGAAAGAATTGCCAGTGAGATGAACAGGCTAAAATTCTATGTTACACATGCACAGGTTTGTTTTAATTTTTCATTTTGCTGAAAACTTGAATGTTGTGTTTTGTGTGTCCTTATAGATTAGTTGATACCAAATTTTTTGTTGTAAACTAGGTTGAAATTGTTTGCAGAATCTTGGTGAGAGGTCAAGGGTATATACTATTTTGTATTCTATGTGTTGGGTGTTATTCTGGTTACTATTATTTACACACACACCACACCACTGACCAATAAGAATTATGAAAGGAAAAAAATAAAGGAACTTGGAATGGAAAAAACTGACAATGATAGCCATGTTAGGTAATTTATTGATATAACTAGTCAAATTAATTAATTTAATATGTATTTAATTATTATACAGAACCACCAGGCACTGAAGGTCCATAATCTGCTGTTTGTGTTTAATGTGCATGCTCATTTAGCTTCAATTGTAGTTGGTAGGGTCAGTGGACTGCAGGGTGGAAAGTCTAGAAAGGGAGCTATTATGTGTGTGTGTGGTTGATGTTGATATCTCTGTTTGGACATTTTGGAGGAATCATTTGATTATTTGTTGAATAGAAATAAAAATAGAACCAGGTTTTTTTACTATGATCAAATATTTCATGTCACTATCTATTTTGTTATTTCAACATTGTCATGATGAAACTAGTAGAAAAAATGACATTTTGTAAAAGCTTGCCAATAATTAATGGGTAACATTCAGAGTGTCAGATGGTTGATAGCATTATATATGCCTTGAAGTATTACTCGTATTGATATTCTTTGTATTTATTTTAACTTTCTTCTAATTTTAGAAGTTTGTGGTTCTCTGTTAAGTTGATCTTTTTTGTTTAAATCTTCTACATTCCATGCTCATCTCTTTTTCTCTATTCTGCCAGTACAGAACCTGCCTTTTATTGAGAATATGGAGAAGAGGATTCAAAATGCAAGCCTATTAGTAGATGCAAGCTTGGGACATTGCTTTGTAGATGGTCTTGAACACCGGGATGCAACTGCAATTTACAATTGCTTACGTGCATATGCTGCCATTGATAACACCAAGAATGCAGAAGAAACCTTCCGAGTTACTATTGTGGCTCCATTGATACAGAAGATTATCCACATGGGTCATTAGCTGTGGCTGCTGGATCATCTCTGACGGGCTTGAGAATGATTATCAACAAATTAAGGAGTGCATTTATAGAGACTGTAAATTTTATTGGATATTTCTTCAGCTGGTACCTTGTCTAACTCTTTCTTACCACTTTAGGATCCATAATAGCCTTAATCTGTCATACTGCATTGGTTTCTTGGACCATGCAGTCCTTAGTCCTTCTTGATTTATAACTTACTAAATCACCTTTCACTTTTACATGTACTGTTGCTTGGTCAGTTATGGTCATGCTTGCCGTTATGCTGTGCCAAATATATCTTGCTTACATATCAAACCATTATATTTTCATATCTAAAGTTTGGTATTTGGTGCAGAAAATTCAGGTTTACACGTCTTTGACTTCTTGGCCAATTCAATCCTTAGAGAGGTTCTCTTTGCTATTCAGAAGGGAAAACCAGGTGCATTTTCTCCTGGAAGACCAACAGAGTTCTGAAAAATTACAAATCTAGCTTGGAGTTCTTGGCTTATCTAGAAGGTAGTAGTCATATCTCCTTTCAGCTAATCTTACTATTCACCTTGAGAAACTAAAAGAATGACGTCCTTCAAGTGTCAAACAATTTTGTTTATTTAATACATGTTTTAACAATGTATTTTTTAAATTTATTGATACAAGAGTATACATATTCACTAATATATGTCATCTAATTTCATGCAAGGCTACTGTCCGTCCAGATCTGTTGCTAAATTTCGATCCGAAACAATTTATACCGAGTTCATGAAGCAATGGAATCTTGGCGTGTATTTTTCGTTGAGGTTATTCTCTTCTTTAAGATGGTCATAACTTTATAAGAATACCTGAATTATTAGTGATATGGATCTCACTCATACCTTTAATTGCCTCAGATTTCAGGAAATAGCAGGGTCTTTAGATTCTGTACTGACAACATCCAGTCTTGTCCCCATTCCAAATTTAGATCCCGCAAGCAAATTCTCAAGACTTAACACTAAAACAAAGTGTAACTCTGTTGGATAGTTTGAGATTGTGCTGGAGAGAAGATGTTCTTGTCCTTTCTTGTTCTGACAAGTTCCTTCGCCTATCCTTGCAGCTTCTTTCTAGGTCAGTTTAAGGTTGAATGTTAACAATTTCTGTTTCTCTTTAGCTGGCAAAACATAAGCCAACTTTCTCTTTGAACGTACAGATACTCAAATTGGTTGTCATCTGGATTGACTGCACGCAAAAGTCATAGTACAAGCACTAGCACTGGGCGCGACTGGGCTGCTTCAGCTGTCATAGATGACTTTATCCTTGTATGCATCACGCCTTTACTTTGTTTTTATATCGCTTAACTAGCGTCTGTATCTTTATGACTTGAAGAAAATTAGGAGATCCACTCTTTTAAATACTTCATTCCCATACATGTGTCTCTTTTTTTGAAGTTCTGTTTGAGGATTTGGTATAAATAAAAATGGTACTATGATGAAATAACAATTGAGTTGCTTACTGTTTACATTATTGCCAGATATTCAAATGTGGTTACACATTACCTAAATCATAACAGATGCAATATCATTTGTAGGTTATTCATGATATCAGATGTTTGGAGGAGCAATTGGTGATTACGTACAACATGTGGTTCAGGTTTTATCTTCATGTTCCTCCGATGTTCTTGAATCAGGCAGAGCATTTTACAGAGTGGTCAATCCTTGAAATCTTTAGAACCTTTAATCGTCAAAGCAGTGGTGGAGTCACTGGTGGAAAAGTCAGTTGAGGTAGGTTGTATTCTAGAATGTTTATTCATTAAATTGGTTGCATCATTCAGATCTGGGGATGAATATCTTTGCAATTTTCTCGACATTATCTTTTTCTCTGCTTCCCCAATTCCCTTTCAGTTTGTTCATTTTTCGCTTGTTCAAAAATAATCTAGGACTTGAGACAGATGAAGGGATAACAGCAACTTACAGGATGACTAATAAACCTCTACCTGTTAGGCATTCACCATATGTTGCGGGATTACGCCCCTAAAGGTATGTGACATTGATTAGGTTTTATGGTTTAATTATTTTCACCCTGATTATTTCTTTTCGTAGTTAGCTGGATTTAAACACAATGGGATAATGATATATTTCTAGTAGGATGTTGAGTCTAATATATTTATGGTGATTGGTTTCTTTATTACTCCTTCTAGTCCTATTTATAAGAGACACATTTAGTTTTTTTGGCCCTTTATATAAGAGACATTTTGTGTGTTAATTGATAAATTTCCTTAAAAACCCCTATATTATTAATAAATTTTATTTTCACAAAATCTTCTTCACCATACAAGGAGAGACATTAATGCTATACACTAACCTATTTCCACACCCATTCCTACGCACGAGGCACACAAAAGGTATTCAACATTAACCCACAGTGGTTTAAATCAAACTAGTATTCAGCTGCTGGTGCTTCACTGGTGTTCATGAAAGCAGTGTTCTATTCTATATCTAGTGGCATTTTTAATCTTTAAGGAACATGGAGATCCAGTTAATGCTGTATAAATGAAGTATGTCTCTTAAATACCCCAAATATAAAAGGTGTAAGGAACTAGAGGGGCAGTTGATATGCAATCTATGTGTTGTCTTTCTTTTGCATTTGATGGAAAATCCTGATCCACAACATTTTAATTTTGATTTAAATTTTAACTTGGTGGCTAAAACAATTTTTGGCATTTGAAATATACTCAACCCAAAGAAAAATGGAGCAACAACCTAAGGGGCACTTGAAATTTTGCAACCCACTCAAATGCTTTTCGCCAAATATTTGTGGTAAATTCTTGGCAAGGCATTAAAATTTTATTGTTAGGGTACTATCAGTTACACCAATCGCATAAAGCATATTTAATTGTCTGCATTTAAATGATTTTTTTGCAATAAAAAACATTTAAATCATTTATCGAATAACAAGGGGGTGTTTTTGGAATATAAAGTGGCAATAACAACTCTTGATGTTCAACTTCGTTGATTTATGTAGTGTTATCATCTGTCTATTAAAAAATGGACCAGAGGGAGTACTATGTATCTACTTGACACAACTAATTGTGTAATGCAAGACACTTCACATTTTACCGGTTCTAGTTGTCAGAAAAAGGAAATGTTACTTTTTCTCCATAAACTGACTACTATTTTTTATTTTCTAATCTTAAGTTAATCCCAAGCTTTTTACCAGAATTAAACATCCACTGTTAGATGGGCTACTTTTAGGAAACCATTATTAAGTTATGAACTGTTGATTATTATATGTAGGTATATTACTGCTTCTGTGAGCCCAAAGGCTTACATTTCAACTTTAATGCAAATTTTTATAATTAAACAATTATTGCTACGTGGGCTACCTGTTATTAAGTTATGAATTGGAAGGCCGACAGGATTATTATATGTTCACATAGGTATCACTGCTTATGACCTCACATTTCAACCCAAATAGAAAGTCGAATCTTTGCTTTTGCGCTTTTTATGTTAGAGGCCAGGGAAACTATGCTCATGCAAATTGAGTCAAATCTGATATGGTGGATGGTCTTTCATTGCCCAATTTTGAACATTCTTATTCTTGTCTACATCGCCATACATGCTATAAAAATGGAAAGATAACTACTAATTCTGCTCTTAAAACGAAACCAAAAGATTAAGATTATGCCATGAAAACTGAGTTATGTATTATTTGAGAGAAAAATGAATTGTTTTCAATAATTTAGTGTGTATATTGATGACATGCAGACTTTTTTGGATGGGGAAAGAACCTCTAGATATTTGGCAAGTGAAACTAAAAGGAAATACTCCTTTGTGCTGCAACTGAGATTACTGACCGTTATTATGAATTAGCTATGGACCTTGTTAGTGTGTAAGAATCCAAGCTACATTGATGAAATTGTTATATTGATGAAATTTTTATCTCTTGGATTCTTTGATTAATCTTATGAAATTTTGATTATGTGTAGGCAAGAAAGACAGAATCTTCACTTCAGAAAATTAGACAGAGTGCACAAAGACGAAGGGGCAAGTTCAGACATCTCCGACAATAATGTGTCTGACACTGACAAAATGTGCATGCAGTTATTCCTTGATATTCAGGTATGCATGATACGTGCACATGCAACATGCAAGGCATGGATGCCATGATTTCATAATGAATTTTTAAAGTCAATGTCCTGTAAACCAAATGCTTTCTTTAGATGATAACCCTACTCTTGCATATTGTCCCCAGGAGTATGCCCGCAACCTATCTGCCCTAGGGGTTGAAGCAGTTAATATTGCATCCTATCGTTCATTATGGCAGTGTGTGGCTCCAGCAGATAAGCAGAACACAATTAAATTATAAGAGTTTTCTTCCGTGGATTCAATGTGGCTTGTAGATTGATAGCTTTCTTGGTTGGCCAAGATTTTGTGTAACTTAACCATAAAATTTATAATATACAAATTAGTTGGCTTTTTACAATAATCACACTTTACCATAATTCTTGCAGGAGTTGTGTTTTGCTCGCAGCTGTTTTTATATTTTAGGCTCTCCTTTATCACTGGGATAGGTTTTCTGTTGTTATCTTTGTGGCTTGTTTCTTATCATCATTCTTTTAAACTGCATTTGCAAACTTGCGGCCAACTTTTTGTTGGTTGTCTTGCAGATCCTTGTACACCCTTAATGTATGTTTGGTTTTGGTATCAAACCCTAGTGTGATTTGAGAAATTTATGTTTCAAGTGAAATTCGATTCTTGATTGTTTGGGCAGAGAAGAGAAATCAAAACACGAAATATGAAGTTTGGTTTGAGATAGCAGAATCCATCTCTATTCTTTTAATTCGGTAGTTTCTAAGATGTTAAAAAGACTAATTTTGTAATGGTATACATTGGGACCTTTTAATGCAGTTGGATACCATTACATTTCTTCATTCAAATTCTTCATTCAAAGTCATATTATTTTTTAATGTTATTTTATTTTTTAAAAATTAAAAATTTAAATCAATTAACACTAAGGGAGCATGCACTATGTATAAAATGTTTTTGTCAATCAGTCATTGAGTTATTGGTTAGATTAGTGGATCATTAGTAGTTGTTAATTTAATAAATAATAAAAAAATGTTAGTCGACACAATTATGGCAATGAAATCTTTAAACTTTTTATTTACATTTAGATAAATTATCAACATGCACCAGTATAATAGACTAAAGAATGTAAGAATAATGAAATATCAAATAAAACCATCTTAATTACAAATTTTAAGATAAAATAATAACAATAAAATCAAATAAAAATCATCTTAATTACAAACTTAAAATAAATAAAACAAAATAATGAGTCTTAACCTTTTAATAAAATAACTCAAATTAAATGACAAATGCTACCTCCAAGACAAAATGTAACATTAAAATTGAATATCAATAACAATAATGCAAATAAAAATAGAATACTCAACAATAATAATGAAATTAAATAAAAGAACTAATCCTACAATAAAGAAGTAGATTGATCAGAAGAGATGGAGTTTGAAGTAGATTAATAGTATGAGAGGTAGATTTTTAAAATTTTGATTACATTTAATGAGCCCCCATGTATGCTTATTTATTGTTCTTGCACATGGCCTGATGGACATCCTGATATGCTAGAGGCTGCTACTTCCATAGGATATGCTAGAACCTACTTCCATAGGATATGCTAGAGGCTGCTACTTCCATGCTTCCTAAAGATGTTTTCCTAACAAGCTCCAAAACTAAAACTATGGGCAGCCTTTAAGCTCCAAAACAACGAAAAATATATTTTTGGTTTAGTTGAAAATGTATTTTTGATTTTTCATATAAATATATTAAAAATATATTTTTGATTTTCTATAAAAATAATTTTAAAAAAAATAAGGTGCCCAACAATATATTTTTAAAAATATTTTTAATTTTTATAAAATGTTTTTCTCCTTACAAGTTTCTCAAAAATTTATAAATCTACCGATTTACTAGTTTGATCGGTAAATTAGTCGAGTGACAATATTTCTACCCAATGAATTACATATTAACTCTTTTGATTTTTCCAACCTATTTCATAAGGAATTGACATCCCACCATCAAATTATATATACATCCCCAATTTTTTATTCCAGAATTTCCTTTGTTGAATTACAAATAAATTTTCGAGGAATCAATATGCCACCCTCAAGGATATTTTTACCATTATATCTTTATGATTAATCATTAAATCTTAAAAAATGAGTTTTGCTAGAAATTTAGGTGTATTAGAAATTTGGAATTTTTTGAAATTTTCAAATACCGAAAATTTTAATATATTTCAAATTTTAAAATTTTATTTAAAAACCAGAAATATTTAGAAATTTCTGGAAAAATAGTGAAATTTTTAAAAATACCGAATTTTTCAATGTCGGAAATTTTAGTGTATTTGAAATTTCTCGTATCATATCGAAAATTTCAATGGTAAAAACTTTTAATTTTATTTGAAAAACTTACCGGTTATTCTTTGCCACCCTTAATTTTTGTTTATGGACATTTTTGACATTTAAAAAATGAGGTGGTGGCATGATAATTTCTCCAAATTTTCGACGGAATTTCGGTAGATTTATTGAAATTTCCTATACAACGAAATTTCGACACCCCAACAAATTTTTGGTAATATATTTGAAATTTTCGGTATTCCAGAAATTTCAAATTTACTAGGCAGCATAAAAAAATTGAGTTATACTGAAATTTCTAGTAGTTCATGTATTCAAGTTTTTTTAACATTCGAGATTTTGCCGACATCTTTGGAGAGTTTAGATTGCACCGACAAATTTGTGTGGTTTAGAATGCATCGCCATTTGTATAACTAGGAACATATGTTACAGAAAAAACATCTCAAAAAATGAGTCTTCCTCTGTATCTGATTAATGCACAAGTGTATTACAACGGATGCGACCCTGCTATTGAATTCAAGATTCCAGATGGCTCCGAATCCCTTGCCACCTTGAAAGAAACTTTGAATGATTTGTTGTCTGATTTCTATAACAGAAGGGTGACAAAGATCGAGTTTCGAGAGGATTAGATTAATACAAATGAAAGGGTAAAATACAACCTGATCGAGTTGAAGAATGGCGAAGTTGTGAAGGCCATGTGAAAAATTTCGTCAGTAGGTTTATTAAAGGTCGACATAACCAAGATGTCGAAACGTCTAGAAACATCCAGAAGGTAAGTTTTCATGTTTTGTTGTTTTGGTTTATGTTCGTTTACTATTTTATGATATGTTCATCATCGATTCAAATATATAATCAAAATATTATGCAATAAATAAAAGTCTCAAAGGTCATAAAATATACATATAATACAACCAAAATAAAATAGATCACATAGGCCCTCCACGGGCACATCACAACCTAGTTAAACATGTATAGATCTCACCATCGGGGTTTAACAAACTCATGAGAAGCGATCTTCAAGATCGAGCCTCTTGTAAGAAACAAACATAAAATACATCAACTTTCAAACACTTGAAAAATTATGAATTAAAGAAAACAAAGTATATATCTTGCCATGACATATCACGTAAGCGACATGCTCAACAAATGGTCAAGACGGACTGTCTAAAGGTCCTCTTGAAATGCTCCATCTGTAAACGATGGCTCCGTAGACGCACGAGTCATGGTGTCTATATCGTTGGGCAACCATATCCACTTTTGAGGTAAGGTGATCAAATCCTTGACCTTGAAACCACATCTTGAAGGCACTTGCGAAAATATGTAGTTGGACCCCGTTAGTTTTCACATGGGATAAGAGGAACTTGAAACGCTTCTCCCATTGCTTGACAATAACAAGAAAACGTATTTTCACGACGAAAATATCGAAGGACAGATCCAAACCGAACGAAAAATTGAGTAAAGTGTTGAGTGAAGTGGAAAATCATGTGAACCAAAGAAAACAATGTCTGCTTGAACGATCGCGCAACTTTTGTGAGTCGAAATAAATCGAGGGCGATCTCGAACCGGAGGAGGATGATTTTCGGGGACAAGTCGGATCAGGCGACGAATCTTGTGGTGTGGTTGGTTCACGAATTTTTTCATGAACAATAACAGAGACAATGAACAAAGCGATGCAATGGTCGTCAATTTTTTAAAGGTGAGGAAAACCGAATGATGACACAATTTGCGTAAAGAAATTTCTAATCGGAAGATAATGGGTTAACCGACTAGCTACATTAAAGATTGTCTCTTCAGACTCTCGATACCATATTAAAATATGAGAAACTAAGAGACATATGATAAACCATATGAATATATAACATTACATAAATTGTATTATATAAAAAATTATACAATTTATTACATTAATTACAAATGAAAATATCATATTCTATTCTAAAATATACCGAATATTCTATATTGTATTCTCTTTCTATATTTATATATACAAATATCAACATGTAACTTTGATACCTTTGCCTCTTTTCACTCTAAATCAAGTTCTCATCTCTATAAATAATATATTTTAATCCTTCATTTTTATATTGATTGGCCTAAAGTCACAAAGGCACCCATAAATGAAAGTTAGCTAATCAATTTCCGTTGTTTGAGTAAGGATTAACTAACTTTACATAATACCTTTGGTACCGTTGTCTCTTTCTCACTCTAACCCCAATTCTCCCTTCTATAGTTTTTTTTTTTTTTTAAAAGCCAAATTCATTAATATGGCATAGGAAATGCCAAGGCATACACCAGTACAAATAAGATGGAATACCCTTTCTGTTACGGCATTGAACCATTAGTTTACTATAATACTCCTTTTCATGTTGTTCCTCCAGTTATCCCTTCTATAGTATTGGTACCTTTGGTGCCTATCTAACTACATTAGATAGCAGTGGACATAGGTAGCCTAAGAGCAATTGGACACACTTACTAAGGTGAAAAGAGCATTTTTCAAGAATTCGGCCAATTATTAGCAAAATTAGGTGGAATTTCTTGGGCAGCGATTTATTAGAGCATATTCATGGTGTAATTGTTTGAGGCATACCCAATGTGGAGTGGCGAGGGAAAGCTTAAGTATTGACTCCAATTCTTCCCTCTGATCATATTTATAGAAAAAACATATTTTTTTAATTTATTAAATAATCAATGTAATGTATCTGATCTATCATTAAGGTGGTTGTTTATGATTATAGCCTTATAAGCAGAGATGAATATTATACGCAGTAATAAATCCCAACATCTTTTCCGACCTTTTTCCCCTCCATTGTTGAAGGTTTTGCCTCTAAGACTCATCTGTACCAAAATACCGGTCACCAAATTCTCCTAACCCAGGCACGACACGGAACTGCTCATTTAGTCCTTCTTCAATCTCAAGTAACAACTTTTATGTGTGGGAAACGTTTACATACATACTGTATTCCCTCAGGAGCCTGAAAATCAGTTTTGAAATTTAGTATATTGGTATTCATTGAACATTAGCAGGGCTTTACAAGTATTCAATTGACTAACTTACAGAGACAAGGTTAAGGAATATTATCCTGGACTCTGGAACTCCTTTCTTAATAAGAAGCTCGATTGCTTGGCTCGCAGTGTTACCTGAACAATTCAATAATTAATAAGGTGTATGATGTTAATCTTATATAACTGTAATTATAATGTTATTGTTACAATTTGTTGTATATATAATGAGACAGTTAAAAATTATGTTATGGTGAATAAAAAGATGTGACTTCTGATAACTGACCTGTGCCAAGTACTGGGTCCATGAGAAGAACATGTCTCTCTGAAATGTCTTTAGGGAGCTTCTCATAAATGAGCTTATAGAAATAAAACATTGTGTTAAGTTACATTTCAAAACTTGAATTATATCATTTCATCTTACACAGAAACTAACAAATTCAAGAAAGAACAAACAGAGACAAAAATAGAAGCTGATTACCTGGGTTTCATCACCTCCACGGTGGATGAGAATTTTTCCTAATTTTATTCTTTACAGCATGCACGCAGCATTTTCCATGCTTTCACCACTGTAAATTATGGTAAGTTATAATTTTTCTTTTCTTAATGAATCAAGCAACTGAAGTAGTTAGAAAAAATACCTTCGAATAACAGATACTCCACACAGTTTCTTACAAAAATCAACTCCAATATAAATTGATCCTGAAATGTGGAAAGAATAATAATTTAGCAGTCTTTCTCTTTGTGATAAATTTAATCGATTGAATGATATTTCCTCTTCCTTAGACAACAAACCTGTAGGAGTGATAACTTGTTTTTCTGTAAATGGCAAGTAACCAAGACCATGTTCCACTACCTGTTAAGTCCAGTGATAATAATATTAGTTTGTTGGTGGAGGGCTTTAAATCCGGTCACATTGTATAAAGCATGACCTACCAAACGAATTAGCCGATCTGAATAAAAAATAAAGTCATGCTTGGATATTTCTGTATCCCGAATAAGAGTGTGCATGCCTCTAGTCTGTAAGAAAGCTCAAAATTTAGACGTCTGCATGATAAACTCTCCTAGGAGCAAAATACTAAAACAGAAAGTTTTGTAGGAGGAAATGCCGTAATATGAAAATCACCTGGAAAGTAGACTGTATCACATGCAAATTTGGATATATCTTACAGAGGTTATGTTGGCCAAGCTTGGTGCGGATATGTTGAACGATCAAGTCAATCGCTACACAATTATCTCCCCCACGAGGTATGATTATGTCAGCATACTTTTGGATGGAAGAATAAAATCGGCAGGCTTAACAAATTTCGCATACTGAAAATTTAGTATGATATTTTCGTATCAGCCAGAGTTTGATGTATCGGTCTACAGTCAGGAAATAGTGTTGTACAAAGCCAAACCAAATGCTTGTTCAGAAAAGAAAATAAAACAAATCAAATTCGACATGCACTCAACCTATTAAGTTAGTAGTTACTAGTGTCACTCTCCAAAAAGCAATGCATAGTGGTGCAGAGAAATAGGAATAGCATTGCAATACAAGCAAGAAAAATATTATATTTCTTATGCTAAAATAAGAAGATATGTTTTGTTTCATTTTAAGAAAGAAAAAAACCATTTGATGATTTTAGTGCACTATTGTATATTTAAGACTAGAAACATCAAATTGTAAGAGTTTCAGGATTCCATGTTTCACTTGTTTGCATATTATATGGCAATGCAATTTTGGCTCAAAGCATATCTTCCTTTACAATTAGTGGGACTTGTTGTATCTAGCAGTAGTTTGTCTCTGCTTCTTTGTTGTCTTCCTAAGAAAACCATATCTTATAATTGTAAGATAAAAAAAAAAAATTGTTACTTTTCATAAATAATACTAGAGTCCTGAATTCCTGACATATGTCAGTGTTCAGAAGTTATAATATATAAAAGATTAAAAGTCTTGCCTGTTCCAGTACAGAATGCACATCTCTACCCTCTCAACAGTATCCCGCCTTATTCTCCGAGAAAGCCTTACATCAGGATCTACATAAAATGCAGTGCAACATCAGTATGACTACAAGCATAAGAAAATATAAAATCTTTACGCTAAGGCGACAATTTATATAGAGATCATTCTCATAGACAATTGTCTCCATATATCATTTACAAAACTTTGATGAACCCATGGACAAGCAGAACATGGAGCACATTCTCCTTGTTTTACTAGATTGCATGATTGCAATTCATTCTTTATATATTTCTGGCACCCTTACAATAGGGAAGAAGGTTTGACAATTAAATTGTTGGTTTGTACTTGAAACTTACTTTCTCATACCTATATACATTAAAACAGATACATGGGATAGAATATAACTTATAAAGAACAGATAGAGATGCATGATGTTAAAGAAACTAGAAGGCAACACTTTTTATTTCCTCGAATAACCAGAAGCATGCCTAGAGCACTTTTGGTTAGTGAATATAAAGTTTAAAAGTGGGACCTTTAAACTTATAGCCCAAGTTTTTAACTAGGTTTTATCCATTATAGACATAGTAGTACTTTTAACCAATTTAGCCTGTAATAGATATGGCTCAACAGATTGAAATGATAAACAAAATGGAAGATCAATAAACCTGCATCGACAAATATCTTCATATTCATCAAATCGGACACGTTGTTCGTGAAAAACTAATATACCCTCCAAAATAACTACTTCAGATGCATTGACCTGCCAAAGGTGAGTAGTAGTATTAGTAATCAATAAGCACTTGCCTACATTTTAACCTTACATGGATATTACACCTCCAATCATAATTGTCTGAAAACAGCTAGAAAGTCAGTTTCAATAATAATCATAGTGAAGAAAGAGCATTTAGTTTTAAGGCAAAAAAAAATCATAAGGGTTCTCTTCCAGCTTAAACAAAGGTCTTGGTTTGAACCTAGTCCTGAGCACGCAACAGTGTTAAATTCTCTTGAAGGAGAGCCTTGCTGGCCATTGTGGTCCCCGGCTTGAGGAATTAGTTTTATAATTAGGAATAGATTGAGTGTCTAATAATTGAAGGGTATGAAAATAATATCAACAGATGGCTCTTGTGACCCCAGATTATCTTATAGATTTAAACATACCAACAAATCTGAGAACAACTGACACTAACACAGCACCTAATTTGAATTAATGCGAAATGCACCAACCTGTTGGTATCTATCAGAAGCTCTCTGGTGAAGCTTAAAATCATAAACAGGAACCTGAACCGACTGTCCAGATTTAAGTTTGATGAGTGTTTCTACAAGTTGCTCGGTATCAAATGCATCTAACAAAAACCACAAAATTCAAACCAGATCACATTAGTGTAAATTATTCTGCATAGTAATCTTAATTGACCTCGGTTCAAATTACATACTAGGATGATCAAAATTATACTCATGCTCGAGTTTCAACTCATCTTTAGTTAAACCGCGATAGAACGAATCCTACAACAACAACATATAAATTAGTGATTAACATGAATTGATTTGTATCAGATTTATGATTCCCCTTGAAAAGTTTACCTGATTAACCAGAACAACTCGATGATCTTGCAGTTGTTGAATAATCATGTCACACACTGTGGTTTTCCGGATGCAGTACCTCCGGAAACTCCTGAATCACCGGAAAACACAAATCGGATCGAATCAAAGCAGAAAATGAAAAATGAAAAAATTAGTGTAACGATTAACGAATGTGGTGAGAATGTATACCGATGAGAAAGACGCTGTGAGAAGAAGATGATGAGGTGGATGAAGGACGCCAGCCGGAGAAGTGCGCGCCGGAGGAGAGTCCATGACGAAGGCGAATGCGGTAATGAGTGAAGTTACTGCGATTCTAGCTTCTCACAATCAACAACGCTCTTATATACGTATGCTTTTGGGGCTTATATATATATATATATATATATATATATATATATATATATATATATATATATATATGAGAGAGATCATTATATTCTGAAGAAATCACCATTAGTTACACCCGTTTTTATCAAGAATTGATTATTTTTTTAAATCAACCATTATTGAAATATATTATCATAGATTATACCTATAAAGTTTGAGATTAATTTATAATGATTTACTATACCATCAAGATATCTGGTTTCTTGTCAAGATATCCCAAGGTTAACGCAAAAAATGGACTTTCATATAACGTGCTAATTTTGATGGTATGTTTCAACCAACTGCTAATTTAAAAATATTAATCAAGTAATGTTTTTTGAACAAGTTTAACTTCATGGTTTAACTCTTCTATTTAATTTAATTATATATATATATATATATATATATATATATATATATATATATATATATATATATATATATATATATATATATATATATATATATATATATATATATATATATATATATATACTCAAATCAATCAGTATCCATTATTTTGTTAAATCATTATGAAATTTATAAAATAATTGTATGACATGATTGATTGATGAATTTTCAATGAATATTACTATAATTTTTTTTCCCTTCATTGCACTACCTATATTCTCTTATTTATAAAAAGGAAATGAATGTCTATATATATATATATATATATATATATATATATATATAATATATAATATTATACTATTTTGGACCTCATAGTGTTTTCCTCATAAACGATATTTTAAAATTTAGTTTTATTTTATTTTGTTATATTTTAGTTTTTGCCTAAGTTAATTTATATTTTTAAATTTTAAAAAAGTATTTTTAAAGTTACTTTTATAAAAATATATTAAAAATTATTAAAGATATATCTATATATATATATATATATATATATATATATATATATATATATATATATATATATATATTTATATATATTTTTATCTATGTATTTTAATATTAAAGATATTTAATCAATTCAAAGTTAAAAGTTGTAAAAAGTTTTCATAATAATTAAATCATTAAAAGTTATATATGTTGATAAACTTTAGAAGAGACTATATTACTTTTAGACCATCTCGTGGATCCTACTTCCTTTTTTCAACAAAAATTAGTAAAGAGTCAATGTCAAAGAAGGTAATTTAAAAATCAATATAAATATTTAATAAATATTATATAATTATGATTAATATATATATATATATATATATATATATATATATATATATATATATATATATATATATATATATATATATATATATATATATATAGATTATGAGAAAAAAACTTTCTATTTGTTATGAAATACAGAGTAATGAGGAATAAAAGAGAAGAGAAAAAAATAAAATGATTATGTATTATTCCATTCGGTGTCATGGTATACAATGAAATAAGTTTTATTTATAGGACATCATACAAACAATATAATAAATACATAATGATTTAAATAATGAATGGAGTTATTGGGAGACAAATCATCCAATTATTCATAACACCCCTAGATGTTTTTTTGGATATGCCTCAAACCTTACTAGAAAAATCATGAAAAAAATCTAGTGAATGGAAAAGAGTACAATATCCTTTTAAAATAAATTTATTTTCCTTAGTTAACGATTATTTCTTCGAGGATAAAGACCAATCTTTTGTACTAGTTGATTAAAATTTCTACTTGGGAGTGACTTTGTGAAAAGGTATGCAAGATTGTCATGAACAAATTTGTTGAATGTTTATATCACCGTTTTCTAAAGATCATGAGTGAAAAAACTTTGGAGAAATATGTTTTGTCCGGTATCCTTTAATGTAACCATCTTTCAATTGAATGATGCATGCACTTTTATCTTCATATATGGTCGTTGTATTTATTTTTCCTAAAGACAACCCACAAGCATTTTGTATGTGTTGGATTAAGGATCTCAACCAAACACATTCTTGACTTTCCTCATGTAGTGCTAAATTTTTTGCATGATTAGATGAAGTTGCTGCTATTTTTTATTTCACTAATCCCCATGAAATAGTTGTACACCACATGTAAACAAATAACCTATTTATGATCTACCACTGTGAAGCCCTGACAAGTAATTTGCATCTGCATAACCTGTTAATTCGAGTTTGGGTACTTTGGTATATAACAGACTCATGTTTATTGTACCTCTAAGATAACAAAGTATATGTTTTACTCCGCTCTAATGTCTTCATGTAGGTGAGATTATATCTTGCTAATAGATTGACCGTAAATGGTATATCAGGACGTGTATAATTAGAAACGTACATCAATGCTCCAATCGCACTAAGATATGGTACATAAGGACCAAGAAATTCTTCATCCTTTTCTCGAGGCCTGAAAAGATCTTTCTCTACATCTAATGATCTAACAACCATTGGAGTAGACAACGGGTGACATTTGTCTATATAGAAGCGTTTTAACACCTTTTGTATATAGCCTTCTTGATGTATAAATATACCTTTGTCCAAATGCTCAATTTGTAAACCTAGACATAATTTTGTCTTTCCTAGGTTCTTCATCTCAAACTCTTTTTTTAAGCAATTCAGCTTTTGAAGCTCTTCAGAGTTCCAATAATATTTATGTCATCAACATAGACAACTATTATTGCAAATTCTTTTCCGATCTTTTATAAAAATACAAGGACAAATGAAGTTATTTGTATAGCCTCTCTAAGCAAATATTCACTAAGACGATTATACCATATGTTCGTGATTGTTTCAAACTGTAGAGATTTGTTCAATTTCGGAGTAGTTTTCTATATCCAAAATGATGTGCCTATGATATATTAAACTCTTTAGGGATTTTCATGTAAATGTCATTATCAAGTGAGTCAGATAAATAAGATGTCACAACATCATATTCATATTAAGCCCTTCATGCACTTCCAAGCTAATAATATATTGAAAAATTAATTAAAGCCAATGGTGTAGATATGTTTCATATAAATAAATCTTAAATCTTTGAGCAACAAATCAAACTTTATACAATTCATATTTTGCTTTTCACACAAAACTCACCATATCCCATTGGTTTTTACACTTGAGGCGTTTGGGCTATAGGTCCAAAATCAAGTCACTTGTAAAGTGAGTTTAATTCTTCTTCAATTGAATATATTCATTTGGCCAATTCCCATTTATCTACAATCTTTGATAGACTTTGATTCTTAACTGTCATTTTGGTCACATTGTCTACTATCCTTGATAGACTTTGATTCATGATTTGTTCATTTCGACCAATTCTTACTTTGTCTACAATCTTTGGTAGACTTTGTCTCACAATTCTCGTTATCGTTTATCATCTTTAGCTTATCTGTATATAAATACATTGTCAATGTCGACTTTATTTGATTATCTTATTTTTAGTTCCGTTCTATTTCATCCATGACATAATTTATCGAGATCTCTTTATTTGATATTTCAAGTACTTGATTAGTTCTTCTGGAACTGAAAAATAAATTATGTCAATATTCTCTTAGAATATTTATATCCTCACTTGGGTCATCTTTAACTTTAGTTACTTTTCTTGGTAAATAACTTTTAACATTGGAACCAACTTTTCTACCACGCTTTAGACGCGATACAACTCATTTGCAATATTAGATTGTACAATAGGAAAATCCACTTTGAGTGGAGTATTAGTGATCACGACTTTGTGTGTCTTAAAGAATCTAGATCGTAAGTATACAGTCCTATCGCATGTAGCTTTAAAGATTATCGAATTCCAAGGGACTAAATGTCGACTTATCGCTATCTTAGGATACCACGTAAATCTAAGGATAATAATGTAATTGATTTGGGGTTAGAAACCTAATCGATTATAATCTAGTTTAGATTCAAGGATAATATCGGTATGTAACGGCCGGACTTGGGATTTAGTAACTCATTAACTTAACTCGGATTATTAAAATAGTTTTCAGCATAAAATAGATAAAATAGTATATATATAGTATATATATATATATATATATATATATATATATATATATATATATATATATATATATATATATATATATATATATATATATATATATATATATATGAGGAGGGATCAAATTACACCCGAAGAGTTACACCATGAGTTACACTCGCTCAAAAACGTTACTTCGGATTAATATTTTTTAAAATCAACCGTTGGATTATAACATATAATCATATAGATCATACCTATAAAGTTTGAGATTAATCTATAATGATTTAATGATTATAATAAGATCATCATATATATATATATATATATATATATATATATATATATATATATATATATATATATATATATATATATATATATATATATATATATATATATATATATATATATATATATATATATATATATATATATATATATACTCTAATAAGATCAATTTCATTATATTATCATATCATTCCGATTTAATGATTAATCCAAAATTACTATATATAATAATTTATGATATCTCATAAATATTTTATGATTTTATAAGTTGTCCAAAAATATATACATCAATACTAAATTTATAACAAAATTTCTATTTCATTTTCAATTGTTTACCTTAATCATATTATACATATAAATATATTTCAAAAACTTATATAGAAATAGGTATTAATATATATTTCAAATACTAGATATGTATATATAGTTTTTCACAATATAAATATTATATGCATAACCCATAATAATATATATTCTACTCATGTTAAAGATAGATATTAATAAATTTTATACTCACAAAACTTTCTAATATAATAAAGTTTTAATTTTAAAATATTTATTGATAAACCTACATTTTAAAATCTTCGTTCATCAAATTACTAAGAGAAACATGCTTCATATTTACATTCAACAAAATAATAACTCTCTAAATAAACACTAATTGTTAGCAATCTCAAATTTTAGAGAATTTTTTTTTTTTTAAAAATAATATAAACATTTACAAACAATAATCTAAAATAAATATAATCATCCTTCTAGGATGCCTAAAATTATTAGCTAATAAATGATGATCTTAAATTATAACCATCCTTCTGGGATAATCCATATGTGCAAACATTATTATTTTTATAAACAATGATCTAAAAAACTATAATCATTTTTCTGGAATGCGTTAAAATTATTTGTCATTCTAATTTTTAACATAATTGATGTATTTTTCTAGAATTGTTACTATAGATCCAATATATGTCATTCTTCTAAATAATAATAATAATTTTTTTAATTTTTTTTTTTATGAAAGGTTTTCGGTAACTATATAAATAATTTATTTTTCAGGAACTATATAAATAGTTCATTTTCCTATCCTGAAAGCTTGATAAGTTCTTCAGAATTTTATAAATAATTTATTATTCTTCCTATATGGATAATGATAAGTTCTTCAACAACTAGTAATAATGAAAAATTTGTTAAATATTGAGTAATAAGAAAAAGAGAAAGATAAAATGATTATGTATTATTCTATTCGGTGTCATGGTATAAGATGAAATAGGTCCTATTTATAGGACACAAATAATATAATAAATATATATTGATTTAAATAAGGAATGAAATTATTGGGAGACAAATCATCAAATTATTCATAACACTATTATGATTGTCACACAAATTTAATTTAATTTATTAAGTTGTAGTAGTTGTTCATAACACTATTATGATTGTCACACAAATTTAATTTAATTTATTAAGTTGTAGTAGTTGTCAGCATATACATAGAAATTATGTTGCAAAATATATGAGTATATGATCTATTACACTTCACACACATCTACAAAACCAGGGTAGTAAAGCGGGTGACCCGCCCCGTTTGATCTTGTTCAAAAGCGGGGTGGGGCGGACCAACTCAGGCGTCCGAGCTCAAAAGTCAAGTTTTCCCCATTTACTAACGGGTTGGCGGGCCGGCCCGCCAAATTTATATATATTTTATTTTAAAATTTGATATACATGATTTATAAATTTTTTAAAAATTATCAAATAATCGACAAAATATATTTTTTAACGCATAATATAACTTCAACATGCGTTAGTCCAAATAGTTTAAAAAATAAAATAAATAAAGATCAATTACAACCAAAAAATAATGAAATAAACGCAATCACAATAAATAAAAAATATCAAGATAAAAACTTAACCATACATATCATCCTAATATTTAAAAACTAATTACTAAAGAACCATATTAAGATTTTACACAAGACAAACAATGATAACAATTATACTACATAAAACATCGCATGACATAAAATAGTAGTGTATAAAATATCTCAACACTTGAATTTCTCAATGTTTACATCATATGGATTCTTATATTGACTGATTTTTTAATAGTTAAATCCTTAATTTGTCACACGATACACTAATCAAATAATTCTTTTCTTAAAAACAACATTTATTTGTAAAGAAAACATGTGAGTTAATATATTAAAAACTGAATAATTTTATATGTCCTACAATTGTTCTTTTATTTCAAAATTTTCCAATCAACACATGTATTAGAAAGTTATAAAAAGAACGTTGAGTTTATAATTTAGTTTGTCAAGATAATTTAGAATACAATTTAATCAACATAAGTCCTAAGATAAGAGTGTTATTTTTATAGTTAAAGTTGTTTTAATTTAAAGTAAAAAAATAAAAAGTTTCAACAAAAAAAATATTAAATGTATAGGAAATGTTTCAACAATAAAAAATAATGATGGTTAAGAAATGTATAGGACATTGACGCTTAATCGGTTATGTGAAACCGATATAAATATTAAATAAATATTATATAATTATGGTTATATATATATATATATATATATATATATATATATATATATATATATATATATATATATATATATATATATATATATATATATTCAATTAAGAGGAAAAACTATCTATTATGATTGTCACATAAATTTTAATTTAATTTATTAAGTTGTAGCAGTTTTTGGATATACATAGAAATTATGATGAAAAAATATGACTATATCATCTAATACACTTCACACATATAAAATTGATTATCTACTTGTGTATTTATTTGGTTGTGAAATATTATTACAAATAGTAAATAAAGATAGTATAATGATGATTAAGAAATGTGAGATATTGAATCGAACTCTATTGTCAAGGATGCTAGGATTATTAGCATCGAATCGCTTGTTTGTTATGTCCAATTGGTTAAGTTATCTTGTACCCTAAGTTAGCTTGTAATGGGTATTTGTGATAAAAGCCCATTAGTTTAGTATGTTAGGTTTATTATAAATAGCATACTAGTCTCTCATCATTGCATACAAAGAAATCCTAATTTAGGGAGAGGGTTATTTGTTATTCTTGTATACTTGTAATCTTGTTTTGAAGATAAAGGAAAGAATAGCGTTAATAACCAACTTGTGTTCATCTTGTTCTTAATTCTTTTACCTTGCAACAAGTTTATATATTTGTTTCAAGGCATCCGATTCACAACAAATTGGTGCGTGAAGGGAGAAGATGCCTTGACAAAGTATGAGATTGAAAAGTTCAAGGAGAACGATTTCGTCCGTGACGCTGAAGATGAAAGCCCACTTGTTCAAAGCAGGTTGTTTGAAGTTGAAGGGAGAGTCATGAACGAAGAGTTGAGGCAAACCGAGAAGAAGGCAATGATAGAGAAGGCCCACAACACGATTTTGTTGAGCCTTAGTGATAAGGTTCTTTGACAAGTATCAAAGGAGACGACGGTAGGGTTATGGGTGAAACTTGAAAGTTTGTACATGACTAAATCGTTGGTGAATCGACTTCATCGAAGCAAGCTTGTATTCATTCAAGATGATTGAAGACAAAGTGTTGGTCGAGCATTGGATATGTTCAACAAGTCGATTCTTGATCTTGAAAATATTGATGTGAAGATCGATGATGAAGATCAAACGATGTTCACAGCGTTCGATCACATGCCCACTTCAAAGAAACTCTTGTATGGAAGGGAGTCCCCGACCTTTGAAGAGGTTTAATCACCTTGTATTCGAAGGACTTGAATGAACGAAGGAGCATAAACCTTCGACTGGTGAAGGTTTGACCGTTAAAGAAAAATTCTTGAAAGGATAATAAATTCGCAAGAAGAAAGGTAAAAGTCACAAGTTTTACAGCGGAAGCATCTAGGATTTGATGCTATCATTGTAAGAAAGAGGCACACAAGAAAAGTGTGCCCGAACGCTTGAAAATCATGGAGGAAAGGATAATGGCAATGCGCTATTGCTCAAGATGATTTCGACTCATCCGATGTTCTTGTGGTTTCGAGCGTAAACTCGTCAAGGAATGGATTATGGATTCGGTGCACTTGGCACATGACTCAAACAAAGACTTGTTCGAGGAATTATGTGATCAAGATGGTGGATCCGTATTGCCGGAAACAATAAAGCTTGCAAGATGCGGTGTGGATCCTGAGATTCAAACTCCATGATGAGTCAATAAGGTTATTGATCAAGTCGTATGTACTCGATTAAGAGAAATTTGATTTCTTGGTGAATTGACAAGAAAGGATATGTTTTCAAGGAGAAAAGTATTCTAAGAGTCATGAAGGGGTCAAGGAAGTCTTGAGAGGCGTGAAGAAACAAGGCTTGTATACCCTTTGTAAGTTGTAAGTGGTTCGACAAATGTTGCATCCACAAAACCTTTGTTGAAGATGTAACCGCACATGAGATTAGGCCATGTCGTTGAAAGGGGTCCGTCCAATTGGGAAACAAAATTTTCTTGGTGGAGACAAAGTCGAAAAGATAAAGTTTTGTGAACCCTGTACTTGGAAAATCTTGCGAGTGAAGTTCAAAAAGGCAAACAAAGAACACATGGATCCCTTGATTACATCCATGCCGATCTTTGGGGCCCGCAAGGTGTCCATCATTCGTGAGCAAGGAATTTTCTATCCATAGTAGATGACTATTTCGAAAGTTATGGGTATTCATTCGTAAGACTAAGGATGAAACTTTGAGAATTTCAAAGGTTGGAAGACTCGTCGAAACCAAACCGCGTAAAGGTCAAGAGGTTGAGAATGCATAATGGTCTTGAATTTTGCAATGAGGCATTCGACAAATTTGTGCTCTCTCGTATTGCAAGACACGTAATCATCGCAGCACTCCACAACAAAATGGTTCGACCGAAAGGTTTAATCGAACCATCTTAGAGAGAGTTAGATGCATGTTGACTAGTGTGGATTAAAGAAGGTGTTTAATGAGGTCGTTTCGACAACAACATATCTCGATAAATAGATGTCCTTCGATCGCTTAGATATGAAGACACCCGAAGAAGTTTGGTCGAGACATCCACTAAATCTCGACAACCGAGAGTATTTGGTCACAGAGCCTATGCTCGCATTAGGCAAGACAAGGTCAACCTAGAGCTCTTAAATGCATGTTCATGGGATATCCTCAGGAGTCAAAGCTTATAGGCTATGGTGCCTAGAGTCGTCACGAAGAATTATCACCAATGAGATGTTGTTTTCAATGAAGTGAAATGACTTTCAAGAAAATGGATGATGTTGGTCAAGTGCGTATATCCGATTTAAGAGTCAAATAGGTAGATATTCCTGCTGAGGTGGAGCATGTTGATGAACATATCCCGGATAAAGTCAAGAAGCGATGATGTGACACCCAAAATAATTCAGTAATTAAATATGATTTAATTATTAAAGTAATTGAGAACATAATTTATTTAATATGTTGGATTATTAAGATTTATGATGGAATTAATTGGAGAATGAGAAATAATATTTATTTTATTTATGGTTAAAAGGAATAAAGAGGATTAAAATAAGGAAAAGAAGGAAATAGAGTCATTTTGGAGAAAACAAGATACGTGAAGTGAGAAGAAGAGAAGAAAGAAACCTAGAAGTGTCGATTCAAGAACCCACAAGGTGGGGTGATTTCGATTGATTATTGTTTATTATAGGTTTTGATTTTAATATTATAGATCATAGTATGTTAGGAAATCTATGTTTAGGATTTCTAGGTTTCCATGGATGTATCCCTATGGTGTCGATTGTGTCGAATGTATGAATTAATGGATCCAGATGATATAAGATCATTAAGGATGAATAAAACATGTTATATTGTATGTTATTGATGATGAATGAGGGAATTTATGGTGTCGGAATATGTGGCACGCTTTGGGATGAAGAGGAAATGGTTTTGGGAAGCAATGTCAGAAATGAATTTTTGTCTGACCGTCGAGGGAACCGGTTCCCAGTGGGAGAACCCGGTTCCGTTTTTAAAATAGTGAAAATGAGATTTTGAACTCGTGAACCCGTCCTCAGATAGGGGAACCGGTTCCACGTTGTTTTTCCAGAAAATATGAAAATTTGATTTCTGGGAACCGGTTCCCTACCTGGAGGAACCGGGTTCCCCATACATTTTTCCAGGGGCGCTGTTTTTCTGAATTGTGGGAACCGGTTACCCTGTGGAGGAATCAGTTCCACCTAAATATTTTAAAACAAACTTCAAAAATTCATAACTTTTAAACCGTAGTCCGCTTTGAGCTACCGCTTGACGTTATTTTGTTGTAGGATTTTTCCGTGAACAAAGTATTTTTAATTATCGATTCCACAGGATTGGTGTTATAGTCTTTCAATAGAAAAGTATGTTTTAAGATGATGTAACCAAAGGGTTTTTATCTTTCTACTAGAATCCATGAGTTTCAAACAACAACTAAATTAATTCTTTCAAAGAGAGTTATAGTTCGATTAGAGAGAGTTTGAGATTGTTTTCAAGTTAAGAAGGCATGTCAAGATTAGTTTCATTGATCTAGTTTCATACATATTCATTTAATCAAGTGATGAACATAATAGATGATTTCTACAAATACATATCCTCTCAATCTTGTAGATTTCAATTAAGATTAGAATGTTATCATGTTAATCCTTGCATGATTCCTCACTACAACTATTAGCATGATAATCATTAAGTTCAATATTTTGTAAACTCTAACACACAAATCTATTCCTAGCATTTGTTTATGAGAGGATGAATATCCTAGGTCACTTTGAAATATTCTTTCAAGCAAAACTCAAAGCATAAAGATGAAGAACAAAGATATTCAACTATATTAATCATCAACCATGTTCATACACAAATGGATTAATAGAAATACATACTATATAGATCAACTACCTCTAATCTTGATATTAAAAGAGCTTAGCCACTCATTTCCATGGTTGCTTGCTCAAGATTGTTGGTAGTGATGATGAAAACCAAGAAAATCAAGAAGGAAAAGCTATGGTTTTTTCTTCCTAAACTGCCCTAGATTTACAAAGATGAAAGATAATGATGGTGTGTGTTTTTTTTCTTCCTCAAGCCAAAAGATCAGGTGAAGTGATGGGTTGGTGGCTCAAAGGTGAAAGCATGGCTGTCCTTTTTCTGATTTCGACCGCTACCGAAGGCTGGTTAAGTCGCCATTGAGCGCACTCATGCTGGCACCACGTGAGCCGACTGCATGCTTCCTCTTCCAAAATTATCTTCAAAAGAATCATCCTAAAGCTCTTCAAGTGCCCTGAATCCAAGCTGGGAGAATTAGTTAATAAATTCCTACAATTAAGAGGAAAGTGTTAAATAATATATATTAAACAAAAACTAAATAAAACCTAATTAAAACAAAATACTAGAATAAATATACAAATTAAATATAGACATTGTTATGACCACAAAAATGTACAAAATAACTACAAATTGGTCCTTAACAACTCTCCTTATCTTACTTCTTTGTTTGTCCTCAAACAAAAGTCAATAATCTTACAAAGCTAGAAAGAACAAATGCAAGCATGCAAACCCACACAAGAGTAATGGTTCAAACTCGACATACCGTGCAAAAGCACACATCAATCGCTTCTTCTAAACACAACATGGCCATGAATTAAGTTCTAAACACTATATCAAAACATATAACAAAATAAAAGATATGTTCACACTTGAATCACCTAATCATTTCTTCAAAATTCAAGAAGAACAAATGTATATTCACAAAGGACCAAACACTCACTAATAATTATGCACATCCGCAATAATTCATGCATTCATCGAAACAAGTTAAATGATAAAATGGAAACGAAGATCACTAAGGACTTTCAAGGTTGTAACTTGGCTTAGGTTAGAAACAAGGGATATTTAAGTAAAGCCATTGAAACGAATCGGTAAAAGGATATGAAGAGCATTTCACAACTAATTCCCATCTCATTATTCACAACTCTTTTCTTTCCACACAATGATTTTCTTTTTTTTTTTCTTTTGATTTCTTTTATAAACAAATTTTCTTCTTTTGTATTTTTCTTTTCTCTATTCTTTTTCTTTCTTTAGGATCATTGTGCCATCAATTCTAGGTTCTTTTGATCCACCTCCCCAACTTTATTTATATCAATCCTTTTTTATTCAAGACATGCTCTTCAAGGGTTAATTAACAAAAGGGTGGTATTCAGAAACAAGAAAATTTATAGAATGAATTATCATTGAATTTTCAAAGATCATCAACAACTATTAAGGCCTACTTAACAATTAGTTGATTTGATACATTCATCCTACAAATACTATTTAAGCTCAAAAGGGTTCACAGGATTCGCCTTCACCTGTAATTGAAGCCCTTTAGAATTGGTGGTTTTCCTCATAATGCAAAATTGCCTTGATCATTTCTTAGTTTCCAAGTTATCACAAACAAGTAAAGATTAAGCATGAATCACACGGTTAACACAACTATTAGACACTCAATATTTGTAAAAGTGGCTTCTCACATATATGGTTTATGTCCTAATGATTCGAATGTGAACACAAAATTTTTTTTACATGCCAAAGTATCTTGCATAAAGAATAAATTTCAGATATGTTATTTCTACAAAACGATTAAATACCTTCTTCGTGGAATGAATCGAATTTATCATCACCATCACTTTGGTGAAACACGCTACTAGCTTTGAAGAACCATTTGAACAATCCGACAAACCACAAGAAGTAAATTCAAACTAAATACTATAATCTAAAAATAAAATAAAATAGAACAAAATAAAAGAAACTAAACTTAAATGAAAAGACACCCCAAATGGTGTTTAAAACTTAAAAGAAGTATTTAGGCCCATGCCTACAAAATATTAATTGAATTACAAGCCAATCCCCAAATTGATAAAATCCAAAGTTTAAAACTAAAATGCAAAAGTAAAATCTAAAACTAGAATGCTGAAAGTAAAATAAAACGGAAAATAAAAGAGAACATCAATCGTAGGAGAATCAATTCCAATCGACCAGTCGAAGAACTGAACCGTAACCGAACTCTTCACCATCATCCTCATCTCCCACCTCCTCCTCAAGATTTGGCCCGACCGGCCAACCAAAGATATGCACGAGCGCCACCCGCATAGTGAAATGGTTCACCCGGGTTTCTAATCTGCAGCAAGGTGCTCCATGCCTCATGCATAAACAAAAATGCTCTCTCGATGAGCGAGATGCATCCGCCTCGCTCCATTCGATGGACTTGTTCGAGGAAGTGTCATCAGAATCGGTACAACCGGGCAGCAAGATATCAAGGACTCTACAAAATCGATCACGTGAGTGATCATCAACAACTCCATCAATGGTTGGGTGTCCCACGCAGGAAAGGCCACCTTCGCTCTTAAGCAAACCCATAATCAACCTGTGATATGTGAGAGCACATTTTATACGCCTCGAGGTATAACTAAGCGTAACCCTCTTCAAATTATTCGGATCGACGACCAAATCAATTTGTTCTCATCGAGCATGTAAGCAATCAAACCCGCCGCTCCACGGGTATCAAGAGGTGGGTTCTAGGTTTCGATTGTACAGAGCCACACACATCATAACTCGGCACTTGTTTTCGATCGCCCCGTTGAATTTCAAAGGTTGACCAGCCCGATTCAACTCATAAGAATGCCCGATAAAATGTAGCTTATTCTCAAAGATGTCGTATCCCAATTACCACGAGCCAGTGCTCATGGACATCCAGTCGGGTCCTCCGGGCTGTCCATTGATGCCCGTAAAATCGTTGATTGCTGCGGAGAGAAAGAAACTGACGTTTCAACAACTAAGCAAACCTAAACTCACATCTCGCCGGATAACATTAGCATAGAACTCTCGAACAAGCTCCACGCTCACCTTTGTCCGAGGGTTACAAAGAACTTCCAACCCGTAGTTACTAAGGATGACATGAGGCGGTAGTGCCCTTGCCACGGAGGTCGATGGTGCGCCTGGGCCTGTATGTTGCGCCGAACTTTTGTAGCGAGCCTCCGAAAGCAGCTCTTAAATCGAATAAAGATCGAATCGAAGAGTCGAGAGGCCCAGCCCCAAAGTAGAGGAAACTTTGTCAGGTGCCATCCGAAATTTTCAACACAAAATCAACGAAAAGTGACACCGAGGTGTCCATTAGCAATGAATCATGCAACAAAAAAGCAAACCAACCAACCAAAGCATTACAACTAATTAGGAACACTAAAACATGAGAAGAATTTTCGTACTCAGATCGCTGGCTGAGCGATGATCACACGAGCGTCATTTTCAGAAAATTCTTCCGCAAAACAGAATTTTTCTCCACACAAACACTTCCTAGGGCAGCTAAAATGACATTCTAATACTTTTCTATCAATAAACATCCTAATTTAAGAGAAAATTCGAAAATTCTAACCCTAGGTTTTCAAAATCTAACCTAAACATGCAATGTACATAAATTGAGAAAGGAAAACATAGAATACTTACTAGATGCTTTGTTGATTGATTGGTCAAAGAAATTAAAAATCGGAGATTTTGGTCAGTTTGGGATTTTTAGAGAGTGAGGAATGGTGAAGAAAAGAGGAAAGGGCTGAAAATAACCCTAATTTATTTAACATCGACAAAGTACCTAACGGGCTCCAAAATCATTTTTCAAATTATTTTTTAAAAAATCCTGCATCGCTACCGAAGTTTTCACAGATAAGTCAGTATGGGCCATTGAAGGTTCAAGTGCATTTTGAAATTTTAAGAAAACAAAGAAAATTAACAAAGGCGGCAAGTGTAAATGAGTTCAAGGAAGAATATTTACAATGTTGGGGTGCCTCCCAACAAGCGCTTTGTTTAACGTCAGAGTTCGATTGTTCATGATGATCATTGATCATCAAAGAAGATATGTCATGCTCACCTCTCCGCCAACGCATGCTTCAACCGCCGCCCATTCACCGTCTATTTTTGTTCGTAAGATCTTGCAAGACAATTGCACCATACTCTTGACTTCTTTGATTAAAACGACCGACCACTTTTGTTTTGAGTTTTCCTTAAAGTCATCCGAATTGAACAAGAGAACCTTTGTCCCTACTAATTCCTTGATCTTTATCTTCTTATCATGAGAAAACCTTAACTTTTGCTTTGTAACCATACCCACTGTCTCTGATAGGTCACACCTTATGTTTACACCAAATTGTTTCAAAAGTTTTGTAACAATGCATTGCAAAGTGCTGCACTCCAATCATCACCACGAGCACCCTAGGCACACCAAAACGAGAAAATGTTTTTCAAAAAATTTGATAATAGTTTTAAGGCCGGCTTTAGGCGGCAATGGCTCTCACCCACTTTGACACGAATCCACGCCTACAAGAATATATTCATTTGAAAACGAAGATGAAAAGGACCCACAAAATCAATCCCAACAATCAAATACCTCCACTTCCAACATATTGTTCAACGGCATTTCATCTCTTTTCCTATCCCACTTCTTTGACATTTGTCACATGACTTAGCGTGAGCATACGATCTTTGAATAGCAAGGCCAATAAAATCCTCGATCAGACCTGGTGGTCAGTCCGCATTCCATTATAGTGTCCCCACAAGGGAATTGGACAATGCCAAAGAATGTTTTTGGCCTCTTCATCACTCACACCTTCTTAGCAATCCATCACTACTCAACCTAAAATGTAAGGTTCATCCCATAATACAATATGTGATCGGCTAAAAAATTCCTCTCTCATTCCAAGTCAAATCTTCCGCATTAATCCCGCGCTTGTAAAAAACAAAAAACCATAAACCAAATTAGTATCCATATTAGTCCAAATTTTAAACCCAACCCAATATTATATTTTAGAATTGGTGCCCATTAATAAAAATCAAAAACCAATAACCACAATCCAATTTGGATCTCATATTGGTTATTGGATTTGGTAAACCATCCTCTTCTCTGCTGGCCTCGTCACCAATGTTACAAACCTCTCTCACTTCCTTCGGGCCAGAATAGCCACAAAACTTTTCATTGCATTCTTCCGTCAGAATTTCCCCTGGCATATCCCTTTTCGGCCTGCTGTCAGAACAACAATGATATGTGTTGCTAAATAGCTTTGCCCAACACGCCTTTCCGTAACAAAGGATATCCCGCGGCAGCTTCAAATCGCCACCTATTTCGCAATTTAATTACTTGCTTGCCTTAAATTTTTCATGTTAATCAATCAATATCTGAGTTGTAGAGGGTGATTCACCCAAAACATTGCACGCCTATACTACAACCTCAACAACTATCACTATGATTATCCCTAAGCAAGCTCATCGATTTCGTTGATTCACAATTGGTGACATCAATTATGCGTTCACTTTTACCCAACCATCTCCAATCTTTTATATCTGAATTCCATCAAGAGGTTATGCTAAATCTAACAACCCAACAATGTCTTTTGTTTCTCGTAGATAACCAAATGTCAAAAATGGGTTTTCACCGATCATTTTACATCTCGCTTCTACTTAAAGCTGTCTTTTTATCAAGATCATGGTATTGGAAATGTATTCATAGTTGTGTAGTGAAATCTGGGTTTAGTTAATGTTTATGTTAATGTTTATGCTTTCCTGTAGGAACCTATTGCACAAATAGGGTCATCTAATAGTAATGATGTTATGATGACTTTGAACTAAAATGGTTGAAAAACAACCACAAAATTCTTTTTGTATGTTTCTTTTTGAAGTGGTGGAACACCTCCCAAAAGCAACAATGAGCTAGCTTTTGGTTTGGAGTTGAGTGGTCAAAGATTCATTTGGGTTGTGAGAGCATCATGATTCGCTTAATGTCGCTTATCTGAAGCAACAACTAAGATCCTTGAAATTTCTACAAGGATTTTTGGAAAGAACTAAAAGAAAAAGGTTTGATTTGCAATTATGGGCACCCAGGTTGAACATCACTTAAGCAAAATTCAGTTGGTGGATTTTCGTGGTTGGAATTGATTTTCAGAGGTACAAGAGGGGTGCCAATAGTAGCTTGGCCTTTATTTGGTCAAGAAGCAATGAATGTCAAGTATGTTATGATGGTTCAAGTGGGCACTGTGGGTTGAAATTTGAAGATGATGAGATTGTTGAAAAGGAAGAAATTGCAAAGGTCATTAAGTGTGTTGCGAAGGAGAAGAAGGAAAGGGATGCAGAAAGAATGAAGAATTAAAAGATTCTCATTGCTAATGCACCGAAATATGACGATGGTCTCTATAGGCACTTTATCTCTTCAATAGGAAATTGGAAAATTTCAGGATATAGAAAACAAATAAATATTGTTTTTATTTATATAAATCTTTGTTGTAACTAGTTCCGTTATAAATTCAAATAAGTCTAGTCTAGCTACCTCTATGGCCTTTCTATTTGATCAGTGTCAATTTTATTCCATTAAAATGAACTCCATCTTTGTAATATAATATTTCAAATAAATAAAAATATTTTTGGAGAAAACTTTATTTTTTTAAAATTGATCTTTTATAAAATTGGTTTTAAAATTGATTTTTTTTTATAAAACTGGTTTTTGAAACTCAGTTTTATTTATAAACCTAGTTTTGAAACGTTTTTTTAAAAGCCGATTTTTAGAAAAATTGGTTAAAATTGGTTTTTAAACTGCTTTATGAAACCGTTCCAAAACCGAACTGATCCACATATAAACCGTTTTAAAAATATAAATCGGTTTTAATGAAATAGTTTTAAAATCCAAACCAAATGGTATATGGTTCAATTGGTCGTTATTGATCCATGCACATCCTTATCGCTGGCTTTGCATTTGCCATGTCGGCAAAACCACGGTCGCTTTGGATTGCAAATAACTTCTCATCCGGGAATTCCTCCTTCATTTCTTTTTCCTTGTCCGCATTTATTTACTTTTAGACAACATCCGCTACCAAATTTTCTCGAACCTTTTTTATCACGACCTCTAAATCAAATTCTTGCAAAAGAAGAATCCATCTGATTAGCCTTTGCTTTAGAGTCCGCTTTGGCAAGGTGCATGTTTTATCGAATGATCCGTGAAACCACAACCTTGGAACCAATTAGGTAAGGACTTAAACTTTTCCAATGCATATACAATTGCAGCAACTCTTTTTCGTTGTTGCAGTTTATTCGAGCACATTCAAACTTTGCTCGGCAAGTGTACAGAATTTTGTTCTCCTTGGCCTACGGCTCCCTACCGCAGTAATCACTAGCCATTATTAGTTCAAATCAAGTTTCCAATTAGCGAGTATTATGGTGCATTATCAAATTCTCCTTAATTTTTCAAAGCTAACAAAAATCATTATGAAACAAGAGACTTATCTTTGTTGATAAGTTGCTCAAAGGTTTGGCTATTTTGGAGAAGTCCTCGATGAATCTTCGATAGAATCCGCATGACCCAAAAAGCCCGAATGCCTTTGACATTGGTAGGTGGGGGAAGCGCCTCGATAACATCAATTTTTGCTTTGTCAACTCAATTCCTCCTCGAAGATCTTCAGGCCGCGACAATCCCCACACCATAAAGTTGCATTTTTCCCAATTCAGACAAGTTGTTTGCACACACCTCTTCAAGACGGTGTCCAAAATTTCCAAGCATAAATCAAATGAAGCTCCAAAATGAAAGTCATCCATAAAAACTTCAATTGTCTTTTCAATCAACGCGAATATAGCTTGTACGCACCTTGAATGTTGCCACAGATCAAGATAAGCCGAAAGGCACGCTTATACGTTAAAATTCCAAACGGACATGTGAAAGTCTTTCATGATCTTCCTCGGATTCACCGATATTTGATTATATCCGAATAACCATCCAAGAAACAATAGATTGTTGTCCCAAGAAGCCTTCTAACATTGGTCCATGAACGTAAGAGGAAAATGATCTTTCGCCGCTTTGTTAAGCCTACCGAATCAATACACATTCTCCACCCCGTCACTTTTCTTGTTTGCACTAGCTCATCCTTATCATGAGATACAACCGCTAAGCCTTTCTTAGGAACCATATGAACCGTGCTCACCCACGTATTATCCAATGGTAAATTATCCCCGCTTCAAGCATCTTCACTACTTTATGAACTACCTCCTTCATCATTTGATTCAATCACGCTGAGGTTGGGCTACCGTTTGTACTCATCCTCCATCATAATGTTAGTATTGCAACAGGCCGGGCTTATGCCTTCAAATCGGCTAAGACCAACCAATCTATTTTGTTCGATTAAAACTTCATTAAGTTTCTCCTCATTCCCGACAATGTATTGCTAATGATTACTGCTTTTACCTCCTCCTCAAGAAACACATACTTTAAATGAGACGGTAGCTTAACTCAAGTTTTGGTCGCTATCTTTTAGATCTTTTTTCAAATCCTCTTCTCCCCAAGGGTGCATTTCTTTGAAATATCCATTCCTTCCAAACACCTCAATATCTCGACTATCATCATCATCATCATTCACCCTTGTGTTGCTTCTCCTCAATAACGCCAATCTTGAAACAATCTTTCTATCCATGGGATGCTTCATTGCTTCAAAAAGATTAAAGCAAATCTCTTCATCTTTGAACTCTCACCTTCATTGGCCATCATCTATATCAATCATCCCACTGCCTTTCATGAATGGTATTCCAAGAATTAAAGGTGCCTCCACATCTCCTCCATGTCTATGACAACAAAGTCAATCGAAAAAGAATTTGTCCACTTTACCAACAAATCTAAAGTTCCAACTGCATGGGGTAGTGAATACTTGTCCATTAATTGCAATGTCATCTTGTAGACTTTAATTCAATCTCCCCAATCTTCATTATTGGATATGGAATCGTTGATACTTGATCCCAAATCAATTAATCCGCTTCCAAATATATACATCCCCAATAGTAACGGCAAAGTTATTTCGGATCACTCTTTTTCTTGAATAGGCGTTGAATTATTGCACTACTAAATCGCATCCACCATTATGGTTTCTTGATCCGTATCTCTTCTTTTTGTCAAGATATCCTTCATGAATTTTGCATATTTTGGCATTTGCTCTAATACTTGTAAATGGAATATTTATTTGCAATTGCTTGAAAATATCCATAACCTAGCATAGTGTTGCATCATCCTTTTAGAAGGAAGGTGAGGATATGGTAAATCAATGGATGTGTTACTTCCTTCTCATTTCCTTTTTCATTTTCTTATTTTTCTCCTCTACTTTCTCCTTTTCAACTACACCATTTTCCTTTTCATTTTCAATCAATTCATTTTCAACTAAGCTTTCATCTCTCACATCAACATTATCATTTTTTCGACTTCAACTCTTCATCTTTTCAACCACCTCTTCTCCATATTATTTTATCCTTCTCCACTACTTTTTCTTTTCTTTCAACTACTTTCCTTTTCATCACAAACTCTACCACTTCTTGTTGTTATGGCTTTGCAATGTTCCTTAGGATTTGTCACGTAGTTGGGGAAATGATGTCGCAATTTGTTCGGAAAGTTGTAGCGAAGTCGTCTCACTTCAGGTTCCAAATTCTTGATGGACGCCCTGCTCTTTTGATTAGCCATAGAAGCTTGTATAAATTGAGCTGTGAAAGTGTCTTGAATGTTGAAGATCTCACTTGATTTGAGGTTGGTTTTGTTGTTGACCTTGATTTGTTGTTGACTTTGATTTTGATTTTGTGTTGAGCATGGATTTTGCTTCTTTGATTATTGTTATCTGCCCACTCCTCGGAGCAACTTTGATTACCCCTTGTTGGTAACCTTGGTTTTGATTTTGGATATGGGTAAGGAGTC
>CM038796.1:190807563-191042160 GCA_021764765.1 Vicia sativa
GTAAGTTATTATTTTGCAAGAATATATGTTTTTTTCCTTAATAGTTTTTTTAATACATATGTGTGGTTTTTGTTAGGATCCCACTAGATTTCGTTGTTGTGTACATGAATATATCCCACATGTGTTGATAAAATTGTATGGTAATCTCCTCAACATAGTCTCCTACCATGTTGATAAAATCGTATGATAATCTCCTCAACATAGTCTCCAACCATGTTGATTATAAATTTATCCTCATATTACTAGAAAGATGGAGAGCCGTTACACCATATTCCATCTTCTAACCATATATGTACCGTCGCACTAGAGGACATGTACATATTGTTGGGTCTATGTATCGAAGGTAAGACCATTAATGGTCAAGTCAAGCAAGACAATGCAATAGGAGATAAATTCTTGGAGTGCCAATTTGTTGGAAGAATCCCTAAGGGACAATGTATTAATCTAAAGAACCTTTAAAAACATTATAGATATATGAACCGAAGATTCGACTGAGAATGAAAGAACAATTAAAACTTGATATTATATTACATTACTATTTGGTAACTTTTTATTTCCCTCAACTACCGGTAATTCTGTAAATATTATGTATTTACCTTTATTAAGATACATATCTAAATAGGAACATATATAGTTGAGGTTCATTCATTTTGTCCCATTTATATATATCTTTGTGTAAAAATACATATAAGGACACTTGTTCATTTTATTCCTGCACTTTTTTGTTCTAAACACGAGCTTGGTCAAGAATGACTTCAGTAGCCTTCGTCAACGAGAAGAACTTCACATCCTCCTACGCGACAAAGTAACTTTATAACATTATTTCAATTTACTTACTTTATACTATAAATAATTGTAAGTAATTTATTTTCACTATTTCAATTTAGGTGATCCATTCGAGGGATGAACCACAACAAATATTCTAAATATGCTATAATAGTCTAACAAAATCTTTTGGATCACCTTGAACTAGACGATGTATTGCAACTAAACTACTCATCATCTCATTGATTTAGTTTTAATATTAACAATTAACTAGTCTAATAATATATTTTTCTTATATATTTTATCTGGAGCCATGAAATTAACTCCGAAGATGCTACCATTTGTACTGCAAAAACATCGATCAACAGGTTCACTACCGTGGAGGTGCACAACAATGATTGTGTCAAATTGGAGTTTGACATGCAACAACAAATCTTAACTTCTCTAATGTGTTTGGGACAATAGCATCAATTTAGAGTTGATGCTTAATGGAATTTTATTAATTGAAGAGACTTCGTTAGGGATGTCTGTCGTTAGTGAAAACGTCGTCATGAACAAGCCATAAACGAACTTATCATGCCATACAAATTTAATCCAACTTGAAATTATATGAATTGTTATAAATCGGTTACAACAACTTTGTTTGTGTGTGATATGAGGTATTTGATCGTCCCACGCCTACGAGCTTCGTCATTATACGCCAAACATGATTACCAACACACTTACACCAAACAACAATCCCAACAAAATTGTCAATCCACATACACCCAACAACCAATTGAATATGATTACCTAGCCACATACACTCAAACCCACAATTAATTAATGCCACACACCCAAACACATAGCCAAAAACATGAATCATACCACCAATAAACATATGCCACCACCACATCTTACCATAATACCAATGAAACATATAATACCACCACATCATAACATAACACCCAACTAATGTGTAACATCGAACCGCCAAAAATCCTGCCAAAACACCCGACTAACATATATGTACCAAAACAAGAACCTCCATTGCTTCGTTTCAAAGCATACTTAATTGTGTAAGTTGAATTTTCATACAAATTAGGTTGAATCAAATAGTACTAAATATTATCTTAACCTTTGATCTAGTTGACTTCTTCCTTATAAGTTTTAATCTATATATAAATATGACAAAAAGAAACATTTATATTGTATGTACTTTTTTTTTTGTATATATTTAAATTAAATTCAGAATTAAAAAAAATAATACTATGTACATATGTTGACAATTAAAATTCTTTATAAAAAAAGAAGAAGAATATGTTGATAATTAAAACTTTGTTGAATTATATTGTTTATTTTGACAAGTTTAGATATACTCATTTATTTATGTTGTACAGTGAATCTCCGATGTAAAATTGGCAGTGGAGATCAGAAAAGAAGAGGAAGTAAATCCCCAGTGCGAGCCGTTTACAGTTATATTATGCTCTGAAATTTCCTGACCGAATCTCAAACTATTTCTCACCAAAAATGGCGGATCCGATCCCAGCGCATCACAGATCCGCCACCAACCTCTTCTCCGATCCCCTCGACTCCCACCCTCTCTGGTTCAAACCGGCATCCTTCCTCTCGCCCGACTTCGATTCCGAATCCTACATTTCCGAACTCCGAACCTTCGTCCCCTTCGACACTCTCCGTTCCGAGCTCAACAACTACCTTTCGTCGCTCAATCATGAACTCATTGATCTCATTAACCGCGATTACGCTGATTTTGTTAACCTCAGTACTAAGCTTGTTGATGTGGACGCTGCTGTGGTCAGGATGCGGGCGCCGTTGGTGGAGCTTAGGGAGAAGATTGAGCAGTTTAGAGGATCTGTGGATGTGTCGCTTGTTGCTATTAAGAATGGTTTGAAGCAAAGATCTGAAGCGGCTTCTGCTAGAGAGACTTTGGAGCTTCTTCTTGATACGTTTCACGTTGTTTCTAAGGTAGCGATTTTGATTTTTGATTTGAGATCTAATCATCTAACGGTGTTTCGTGTGTGTTTGATTTTGATGTTTGAATAATTGATTTCGAGTGAATTGATTCTGGAAAATTGATTTTTGATAATATTGAGTTGAATGTGAAGTGATTTGGATTTGGATACATTCAAATTTATGTAAGAGTGAGATAGCTTCAAGTTAGAATCAATTGTGGAGGCAAAGTTCATTTTAATCAAGAGCATCCAAATTAGCCGAAATCAATTTTGCGCCTCTTGTATCAATTTTACCTCCTCTAAAACTGGAACTAATTTTCCGCAGGGCTAATGCAATTTTACTACTTAGTATAGTGCTGTGTATTTGTTTGAGTAGGAAGATTATTATGCTATTGTGTTTGAGGTTTGTTTAGTTTTAGTTAGGGTCTAGTATCAATGACATTGCTTGGTTGTTTATTTCAAAGAAGGTTTCTAAACCGTGGGGGAAACTTTTTCATCTTGTGGATATCATATTCGATAAGATTTGTATGTTGACAATCATTTCTTGCATTGGTTTCGGAAGCTTTAGGGTTGAGAAAGAAGGCAGTGGCTCAATATTCTGCTAGTGCTAGGCCTCTGCAGTGCAGCAGTTATTTAATAAAATAGGTAGTAGTAGTTATTTAAATAAGAGAGTTATTTACTAAAATAAGTACAAATAAGAGGGGAGGAGACAGATAGAGGGTGTTGGGTATTTTGTAAAGTATGTTGATTGGTTTGGGAGAGACTAAGCTCTCTAATTCCTAGAGGTTGATATTTTTCTACAGTTTCTGTTTGTGACAGTTGCAATTTTGTCTTGTAAATAACCACCTCTGTAGAAGTTATTCTCAGCAAGTGTTCTGTTGTTAGGAACCCAGTAATTGGAATCCAAAGAAAGAACATTTTTATTTAAAAAATAGGAAATAACAAGAGGGCAAGCTCTCCTACATTGGTTATAAAACCTATCGAAACCAAGTTATGCCAAAGTTGATTTCTAAGGGAGTAGAAGTATTAATTTATAGACTTCCTATACAATAGAAAGGGACAAGGGATCACAAGCAACTAACTTAAAACAGAAAGCAACCTAACTAACAATTAACTAACTAACTAGCTAACTAATTACTCTAACGGGTCTTGACTACTTTAACTACTCTAATTTCTCTTTATTCTTTATCCTAACATCTACTCTAACGAGTATGTTGTTCAATAAACAATATCTATCCCATAATTAGTTCATAACAGTACCAGTTGCTAACATATTCGTTGACAATTGCAGGTTGAGAAACTAATAAAAGAGCTGCCCAGTGTACCATCTGACTGGTCAAATGGAGATGCGAGTTTACCGGAGAAAAATTCATCGAGCAATGGGGTTTCTGTGCAGCATGTTGAGAACGGGACAAGTGTCAGAGAGACTCAAAGTATGCTGCTGGAAAGAATTGCCAGTGAGATGAACAGGCTAAAATTCTATGTTACACATGCACAGGTTTGTTTTAATTTTTTCATTTTGCTGAAAACTTGAATGTTGTGTTTTGTGTGTCCTTATAGATTAGTTGATACCAAATTTTTTGTTGTAAACTAGGTTGAAATTGTTTGCAGAATCTTGGTGAGAGGTCAAGGGTATATACTATTTTGTATTCTATGTGTTGGGTGTTATTCTGGTTACTATTATTTACACACACACCACACCACTGACCAATAAGAATTATGAAAGGAAAAAAATAAAGGAACTTGGAATGGAAAAAACTGACAATGATAGCCATGTTAGGTAATTTATTGATATAACTAGTCAAATTAATTAATTTAATATGTATTTAATTATTATACAGAACCACCAGGCACTGAAGGTCCATAATCTGCTGTTTGTGTTTAATGTGCATGCTCATTTAGCTTCAATTGTAGTTGGTAGGGTCAGTGGACTGCAGGGTGGAAAGTCTAGAAAGGGAGCTATTATGTGTGTGTGTGTGTGGTTGATGTTGATATCTCTCTGTTTGGACATTTTGGAGGAATCATTTGATTATTTGTTGAATAGAAATAAAAATAGAACCAGGTTTTTTTACTATGATCAAATATTTCATGTCACTATCTATTTTGTTATTTCAACATTGTCATGATGAAACTAGTAGAAAAAATGACATTTTGTAAAAGCTTGCCAATAATTAATGGGTAACATTCAGAGTGTCAGATGGTTGATAGCATTATATATGCCTTGAAGTATTACTCGTATTGATATTCTTTGTATTTATTTTAACTTTCTTCTAATTTTAGAAGTTTGTGGTTCTCTGTTAAGTTGATCTTTTTTGTTTAAATCTTCTACATTCCATGCTCATCTCTTTTTCTCTATTCTGCCAGTACAGAACCTGCCTTTTATTGAGAATATGGAGAAGAGGATTCAAAATGCAAGCCTATTAGTAGATGCAAGCTTGGGACATTGCTTTGTAGATGGTCTTGAACACCGGGATGCAACTGCAATTTACAATTGCTTACGTGCATATGCTGCCATTGATAACACCAAGAATGCAGAAGAAACCTTCCGAGTTACTATTGTGGCTCCATTGATACAGAAGATTATCCCACATGGGTCATTAGCTGTGGCTGCTGGATCATCTGGTGACGGGCTTGAGAATGATTATCAACAAATTAAGGAGTGCATTTATAGAGACTGTAAATTTTTATTGGATATTTCTTCAGCTGGTACCTTGTCTAACTCTTTCTTACCACTTTAGGATCCATAATAGCCTTAATCTGTCATACTGCATTGGTTTCTTGGACCATGCGAGTCCTTAGTCCTTCTTGATTTATAACTTACTAAATCACCTTTCACTTTTACATGTACTGTTGCTTGGTCAGTTATGGTCATGCTTGCCGTTATGCTGTGCCAAATATATCTTGCTTACATATCAAACCATTATATTTTCATATCTAAAGTTTGGTATTTGGTGCAGAAAATTCAGGTTTACGTCTTTGACTTCTTGGCCAATTCAATCCTTAGAGAGGTTCTCTTTGCTATTCAGAAGGAAAACCAGGTGCATTTTCTCCTGGAAGACCAACAGAGTTCCTGAAAAATTACAAATCTAGCTTGGAGTTCTTGGCTTATCTAGAAGGTAGTAGTCATATCTCCTTTCAGCTAATCTTACTATTCACCTTGAGAAACTAAAAGAATGACGTGGCCTTCAAGTGTCAAACAATTTTGTTTATTTAATACATGTTTTAACAATGTATTTTTTAAATTTATTGATACAAGAGTATACATATTCACTAATATATGTCATCTAATTTCATGCAAGGCTACTGTCCGTCCAGATCTGCTGTTGCTAAATTTCGATCCGAAACAATTTATACCGAGTTCATGAAGCAATGGAATCTTGGCGTGTATTTTTCGTTGAGGTTATTCTCTTCTTTAAGATGGTCATAACTTTATAAGAATACCTGAATTATTAGTGATATGGATCTCACTCATACCTTTAATTGCCTCAGATTTCAGGAAATAGCAGGGTCTTTAGATTCTGTACTGACAACATCCAGTCTTGTCCCCATTCCAAATTTAGATCCCGGCGAAGCAAATTCTCAAGACTTAACACTAAAACAAAGTGTAACTCTGTTGGATAGTTTGAGATTGTGCTGGAGAGAAGATGTTCTTGTCCTTTCTTGTTCTGACAAGTTCCTTCGCCTATCCTTGCAGCTTCTTTCTAGGTCAGTTTAAGGTTGAATGTTAACAATTTCTGTTTCTCTTTAGCTGGCAAAACATAAGCCAACTTTCTCTTTGAACGTACAGATACTCAAATTGGTTGTCATCTGGATTGACTGCATAAAAGTCATAGTACAAGCACTAGCACTGGGCGCGACTGGGCTGCTTCAGCTGTCATAGATGACTTTATCCTTGTATGCATCACGCCTTTACTTTGTTTTTATATCGCTTAACTAGCGTCTGTATCTTTATGACTTGAAGAAAATTAGGAGATCCACTCTTTTAAATACTTCATTCCCATACATGTGTCTCTTTTTTTGAAGTTCTGTTTGAGGATTTGGTATAAATAAAAATGGTACTATGATGAAATAACAATTGAGTTGCTTACTGTTTACATTATTGCCAGATATTCAAATGTGGTTACACATTACCTAAATCATAACAGATGCAATATCATTTGTAGGTTATTCATGATATCAGATGTTTGGAGGAGCATGTTCGTGGTGATTACAAACATGTGGTTCAGGTTTTATCTTCATGTTCCTCCGATGTTCTTGAATCAGTAAGGCAGAGCATTTTACAGAGTGGTCAATCCTTGAAATCTTTAGAACCTTTAATCGTCAAAGCAGTGGTGGAGTCACTGGTGGAAAAGTCAGTTGAGGTAGGTTGTATTCTAGAATGTTTATTCATTAAATTGGTTGCATCATTCAGATCTGGGGATGAATATCTTTTGCAATTTTCTCGACATTATCTTTTTTCTCTGCTTCCCCCAATTCCCTTTCAGTTTGTTCATTTTTTCGCTTGTTCAAAAATAATCTAGGACTTGAGACAGATGAAGGGGATAACAGCAACTTACAGGATGACTAATAAACCTCTACCTGTTAGGCATTCACCATATGTTGCGGGAGTATTACGTCCCCTAAAGGTATGTGACATTGATTAGGTTTTATGGTTTAATTATTTTCACCCTGATTATTTCTTTTCGTAGTTAGCTGGATTTAAACACAATGGGATAATGATATATTTCTAGTAGGATGTTGAGTCTAATATATTTATGGTGATTGGTTTCTTTATTACTCCTTCTAGTCCTATTTATAAGAGACACATTTAGTTTTTTGGCCCTTTATATAAGAGACATTTTGTGTGTTAATTGATAAATTTCCTTAAAAACCCCTATATTATTAATAAATTTTATTTTCACAAAATCTTCTTCACCATACAAGGAGAGACATTAATGCTATACACTAACCTATTTCCACACCCATTCCTACATACGAGGCACACAAAAGGTATTCAACATTAACCCACAGTGGTTTAAATCAAACTAGTATTCAGCTGCTGGTGCTTCACTGGTGTTCATGAAAGCAGTGTTCTATTCTATATCTAGTGGCATTTTTAATCTTTAAGGAACATGGAGATCCAGTTAATGCTGTATAAATGAAGTATGTCTCTTAAATACCCCAAATATAAAAGGTGTAAGGAACTAGAGGGGCAGTTGATATGCAATCTATGTGTTGTCTTTCTTTTGCATTTGATGGAAAATCCTGATCCACAACATTTTAATTTTGATTTAAATTTTAACTTGGTGGCTAAAACAATTTTTGGCATTTGAAATATACTCAACCCAAAGAAAAATGGAGCAACAACCTAAGGGCACTTGAAATTTTGCAACCCACTCAAATGCTTTTCGCCAAATATTTGTGGTAAATTCTTGGCAAGGCATTAAAATTTTATTGTTAGGGTACTATCAGTTACACCAATCGCATAAAGCATATTTAATTGTCTGCATTTAAATGATTTTTTTGCAATAAAAACATTTAAATCATTTATCGAATAACAAGGGGTGTTTTGGAATATAAAGTGGCAATAACAACTCTTGATGTTCAACTTCGTTGATTTATGTAGTGTTATCATCTGTCTATTAAAAAATGGACCAGAGGGAGTACTATGTATCTACTTGACACAACTAATTGTGTAATGCAAGACACTTCACATTTTACCGGTTCTAGTTGTCAGAAAAAGGAAATGTTACTTTTTCTCCATAAACTGACTACTATTTTTTATTTTCTAATCTTAAGTTAATCCCAAGCTTTTTACCAGAATTAAACATCCACTGTTAGATGGGCTACTTTTAGGAAACCATTATTAAGTTATGAACTGTTGATTATTATATGTAGGTATATTACTGCTTCTGTGAGCCCAAAGGCTTACATTTCAACTTTAATGCAAATTTTATAATTAAACAATTATTGCTACGTGGGCTACCTGTTATTAAGTTATGAATTGGAAGGCCGACAGGATTATTATATGTTCACATAGGTATCACTGCTTATGACCTCACATTTCAACCCAAATAGAAAGTCGAATCTTTGCTTTTGCGCTTTTTATGTTAGAGGCCAGGGAAACTATGCTCATGCAAATTGAGTCAAATCTGATATGGTGGATGGTCTTTCATTGCCCAATTTTGAACATTCTTATTCTTGTCTACGGTCGCCACATGCTATAAAAATGGAAAGATAACTACTAATTCTGCTCTTAAAATACGAAACCAAAAGATTAAGATTATGAACCTGCCATGAAAACTGAGTTATGTATTATTTGAGAGAAAAATGAATTGTTTTCAATAATTTAGTGTGTATATTGATGACATGCAGACTTTTTTGGATGGGGAAAGAACCTCTAGATATTTGGCAAGTGAAACTAAAAAGGAAATACTCCTTTGTGCTGCAACTGAGATTACTGACCGTTATTATGAATTAGCTGCGGACCTTGTTAGTGTGGTAAGAATCCAAGCTACATTGATGAAATTGTTATATTGATGAAATTTTTATCTCTTGGATTCTTTGATTAATCTTATGAAATTTTGATTATGTGTAGGCAAGAAAGACAGAATCTTCACTTCAGAAAATTAGACAGAGTGCACAAAGACGAGCGGGGGCAAGTTCAGACATCTCCGACAATAATGTGTCTGACACTGACAAAATGTGCATGCAGTTATTCCTTGATATTCAGGTATGCATGATACGTGCACATGCAACATGCAAGGCATGGATGCCATGATTTCATAATGAATTTTTAAAGTCAATGTCCTGTAAACCAAATGCTTTCTTTTAGATGATAACCCTACTCTTGCATATTGTCCCCAGGAGTATGCCCGCAACCTATCTGCCCTAGGGGTTGAAGCAGTTAATATTGCATCCTATCGTTCATTATGGCAGTGTGTGGCTCCAGCAGATAAGCAGAACACAATTAAATTATAAGAGTTTTCTTCCGTGGATTCAATGTGGCTTGTAGATTGATAGCTTTCTTGGTTGGCCAAGATTTTGTGTAACTTAACCATAAAATTTATAATATACAAATTAGTTGGCTTTTACACAATAATCACACTTTACCATAATTCTTGCAGGGGAGTTGTGTTTTTGCTCGCAGCTGTTTTTATATTTTAGGCTCTCCTTTATCACTGGGATAGGTTTTCTGTTGTTATCTTTGTGGCTTGTTTCTTATCATCATTCTTTTAAACTGCATTTGCAAACTTGCGGCCAACTTTTTGTTGGTTGTCTTGCAGATCCTTGTACACCCTTAATGTATGTTTGGTTTTGGTATCAAACCCTAGTGTGATTTGAGAAATTTATGTTTCAAGTGAAATTCGATTCTTGATTGTTTGGGCAGAGAAGAGAAATCAAAACACGAAATATGAAGTTTGGTTTGAGATAGCAGAATCCATCTCTATTCTTTTAATTCGGTAGTTTCTAAGATGTTAAAAAGACTAATTTTGTAATGGTATACATTGGGACCTTTTAATGCAGTTGGATACCATTACATTTCTTCATTCAAAGTCATATTATTTTTTAATGTTATTTTAATTTTTAAAAAAATTAAAAATTTTAAATCAATTAACACTAAGGGAGCATGCACTATGTATAAAATGTTTTTGTCAATCAGTCATTGAGTTATTGGTTAGATTAGTGGATCATTAGTAGTTGTTAATTTAATAAATAATAAAAAAATGTTAGTCGACACAATTATGGCAATGAAATCTTTAAACTTTTTTTATTTACATTTAGATAAATTATCAACATGCACCAGTATAATAGACTAAAGAATGTAAGAATAATGAAATATCAAATAAAAACCATCTTAATTACAAATTTTTAAGATAAAATAATAACAATAAAATCAAATAAAAATCATCTTAATTACAAACTTAAAATAAATAAAAACAAAATAATGAGTCTTAACCTTTTAATAAAATAACTCAAATTAAATGACAAATGCTACCTCCAAGACAAAAATGTAACATTAAAATTGAATATCAATAACATTAAAATTGAATATCAATAACAATAATGCAAATAAAAATAGAATACTCAACAATAATAATGAAATTAAATAAAAAGAACTAATCCTACAATAAAGAAGTAGATTGATCAGAAGAGATGGAGTTTGAAGTAGATTAATAGTATGAGAGGTAGATTTTTAAAATTTTGATTACATTTAATGAGCCCCCATGTATGCTTATTTATTGTTCTTGCACATGGCCTGATGGACATCCTGATATGCTAGAGGCTGCTACTTCCATAGGATATGCTAGAACCTACTTCCATAGGATATGCTAGAGGCTGCTACTTCCATGCTTCCTAAAGATGTTTTCCTAACAAGCTCCAAAACTAAAACTATGGGCAGCCTTTAAGCTCCAAAACAACGAAAAATATATTTTTGGTTTAGTTGAAAATGTATTTTTGATTTTTCATATAAATATATTAAAAATATATTTTTGATTTTCTATAAAAATAATTTTTAAAAAAATAAGGGTGCGTTCCAACAATATATTTTTAAAAAATATTTTTAATTTTTTATAAAATGTTTTTCTCCTTACAAGTTTCTCAAAAAAATTTATAAATCTACCGATTTACTAGTTTGATCGGTAAATTAGTCGAGTGACAATATTTCTACCCAATGAATTACATATTAACTCTTTTGATTTTTCCAACCTATTTCATAAGGAATTGACATCCCACCATCAAATTATATATACAATTCCCCAATTTTTTTATTCCAGAATTTCCTTTGTTGAATTACAAATAAATTTTCGAGGAATCAATATGCCACCCTCAAGGATATATTTTTACCATTATATCTTTATGATTAATCATTAAATCTTAAAAAAATGAGTTTTGCTAGAAATTTAGGTGTATTAGAAATTTCTGGAATTTTTTTTTGAAATTTTCTTTCAAATACCGAAAATTTTAATATATTTCAAATTTTAAAATTTTTATTTAAAAAAAACCAGAAATATTTAGAAATTTCTGGAAAAATAGTGAAATTTTTTAAAAAATACCGAATTTTTCAATGTCGGAAATTTTAGTGTATTTGAAATTTCTGGTATCATATCGAAAATTTCAATGGTACGAAAACTTTTTAATTTTATTTGAAAAACTTACCGAAATTTTATTCTTTGCCACCCTTAATTTTTGTTTATGGACATTTTGACATTTAAAAAATGAGGTGGTGGCATGATAATTCTCCAAATTTTCGGAATTTCGGTAGATTTATTGAAATTTCCTATACAAACGAAAATTTCGGTACCCCAACAAATTTTTGGTAATATATTTGAAATTTTCGGTATTCCAGAAATTTCAAATTTACTAGGCAGCATAAAAAAATTGAGTTATACTGAAATTTCTAGTAGTTCATGTATTCAAGTTTTTTTAACAGTCGAGATTTTGCCGACATCTTTGGAGAGTTTAGATTGCACCGACAAATTTGTGTGGTTTAGAATGCATCGCCATTTGTATAACTAGGAACATATGTTACAGAAAAAACATCTCAAAAAATGAGTCTTCCTCTGTATCTGATTAATGCACAAGTGTATTACAACGGATGCGACCCTGCTATTGAATTCAAGATTCCAGATGGCTCCGAATCCCTTGCCACCTTGAAAGAAACTTTGAATGATTTGTTGTCTGATTTCTATAACAGAAGGGTGACAAAGATCGAGTTTCGAGAGGATTAGATTAATACAAATGAAAGGGTAAAATACAACCTGATCGAGTTGAAGAATGACGAAGTTGTGAAGGCCATGTGAAAATCATTTCGCCGTAGGTTTATTAAAGGTCGACATAACCAAGATGTCGAAACGTCTAGAAACATCCGGTAGTGCCTAAGTTTTCATGTTTTGTTGTTTTTGGTTTATGTTCGTTTTACTATTTTATGATATGTTCATCATCGATTCGAAATATATAATCACCAAAATATTATGCAATAAATAAAAAGTCTCAGTGTCATAAAATATACATATAATACAACCAAAATAAAATAGATCTACATAGGCCCTCCACGGGCTACATCAGCTAACCTAGTTAAACATGTATAGATCTCACCATCGGGGTTTAACAAACTCATGAGAAGCGATCTTCAGCATCGAGCGCTCTTGTAAGAAACAAACATAAAATACATCAACTTTCAAACACTTGAAAAATTATGAATTAAAGAAAACAAAGTATATATCTTGCCATGACATATCCTGTAAACGACATGCTCAACAAATCGTGTCAGCACGGACCTGTCTAAAGGTCCTCTTGGAAATGCTCCATCAGTGTAAACTGATGGCTCCGTAGACGCACGAGTCATGGTGTCTATATCAGTGGGCAACCATATCCACTTTTGAGGTAAGGTGATCTTCAAATCCTTGACCTTGAAACCACATCTTGAAGGCACTTGCGAAAATATTGTAGTTGGATGTCCCCGTTAGTTTTTCACATGGGATAAGAGGAACTTCGGTAAACGCTTCTCCCATTGCTTGACAATAACAAGAAAAACGTATTTTCACAGACGAAAAATATCGGAAGGACAGATCTGAAACCGTAACGAAAAATTGAGTAAAGTGTTGAAGTGACGGAAGTGGAAAATCATGTGAACCAAAGAAAACAATGTCTGTTTGAACGATCGCGCAACTTTTGTGAGTCGAAATCGAGCGGATCGGGCCGGAGGAGGATGAGATTTTCGGGGACAAGTCGATCGAGGCGGCGAATCTTGTGGTGTGGTTGGTTCGAATTTTTTCATGAACAATAACGAGACAATGAGCATAGCGATGCAATGGTCGTCAATTTTTTAAAGGTGAGGAAAACCAGAATGATGACACAATTTGCAGAAAGAAATTTCTAATCGGAAGATAATGGGTTAACCGACTAGCTACATTAAAGATTTGTCTCTTCGTAGACTCTCGATACCATATTAAAATATGAGAAACTAAGAGACATATGATAAACCATATGAATATATAACATTACATAAATTGTATTATATAAAAAATTATACAATTTATTACATTAATTACAAATGAAAATATCATATTCTATTCTAAAATATACCGAATATTCTATATTGTATTCTCTTTCTATATTTATATATACAAATATCAACATGTAACTTTGATACCTTTGCCTCTTTTCACTCTAAATCAAGTTCTCATCTCTATAAATAATATATTTTAATCCTTCATTTTTTATATTGATTGGCCTAAAGTCACAAAGGCACCCATAAATGAAAGTTAGCTAATCAATTTCCGTTGTTTGAGTAAGGATTAACTAACTTTACATAATACCTTTGGTACCGTTGTCTCTTTCTCACTCTAACCCCAATTCTCCCTTCTATAGTTTTTTTTTTTTTTAAAAGCCAAATTCATTAATATGGCATAGGAAATGCCAAGGCATACACCAGTACAAATAAGATGGAATACCCTTTCTGTTACGGCATTGAACCATTAGTTTACTATAATACTCCTTTTCATGTTGTTCCTCCAGTTATCCCTTCTATAGTATTGGTACCTTTGGTGCCTATCTAACTACATTAGATAGCAGTGGACATAGGTAGCCTAAGAGCAATTGGACACACTTACTAAGGTGAAAAGAGCATTTTTTCAAGAATTCGGCCAATTATTAGCAAAATTAGGTGGAATTTCTTGGGCAGCGATTTATTAGAGCATATTCATGGTGTAATTGTTTGAGGCATACCCAATGTGGAGTGGCGAGGGAAAGCTTAAGTATTGACTCCAATTCTTCCCTCTGATCATATTTATAGAAAAAACATATTTTTTTAATTTATTAAATAATCAATGTAATGTATCTGATCTATCATTAAGGTGGTTGTTTATGATTATAGCCTTATAAGCAGAGATGAATATTATACGCAGTAATAAATCCCAACATCTTTTCCGACCTTTTTCCCCTCCATTGTTGAAGGTTTTGCCTCTAAGACTCATCTGTACCAAAATACCGGTCACCAAATTCTCCTAACCCAGGCACGACACGGAACTGCTCATTTAGTCCTTCTTCAATCTCCGAGTAACAACTTTTATGTGTGGGAACGTTTACATACATACTGTATTCCCTCAGGAGCCTGAAAATCAGTTTTGAAATTTAGTATATTGGTATTCATTGAACATTAGCAGGGCTTTACAAGTATTCAATTGACTAACTTACAGAGACAAGGTTAAGGAATATTATCCTGGACTCTGGAACTCCTTTCTTAATAAGAAGCTCGATTGCTTGGCTCGCAGTGTTACCTGAACAATTCAATAATTAATAAGGTGTATGATGTTAATCTTATATAACTGTAATTATAATGTTATTGTTACAATTTGTTGTATATATAATGAGACAGTTAAAAATTATGTTATGGTGAATAAAAAGATGTGACTTCTGATAACTGACCTGTGCCAAGTACTGGGTCCATGAGAAGAACATGTCTCTCTGAAATGTCTTTAGGGAGCTTCTCATAAATGAGCTTATAGAAATAAAACATTGTGTTAAGTTACATTTCAAAACTTGAATTATATCATTTCATCTTACACAGAAACTAACAAATTCAAGAAAGAACAAACAGAGACAAAAATAGAAGCTGATTACCTGGGTTTCATCACCTCCACGGTGGATGAGAATTTTTCCTAATTTTATTCCTTTACAGCATGCACGCAAAGCATTTTCCATGCTTTCACCACTGTAAATTATGGTAAGTTATAATTTTTCCTTTTCTTAATGAATCAAGCAACTGAAGTAGTTAGAAAAAATACCTTCGAATAACAGATACTCCACACAGTTTCTTACAAAAATCAACTCCAATATAAATTGATCCTGAAATGTGGAAAGAATAATAATTTAGCAGTCTTTCTCTTTGTGATAAATTTAATCGATTGAATGATATTTCCTCTTCCTTAGACAACAAACCTGTAGGAGTGATAACTTGTTTTTCTGTAAATGGCAAGTAACCAAGACCATGTTCCACTACCTGTTAAGTCCAGTGATAATAATATTAGTTTGTTGGTGGAGGGCTTTAAATCCGGTCACATTGTATAAAGCATGACCTACCAAACGAATTAGCCGATCTGAATAAAAAATAAAGTCATGCTTGGATATTTCTGTATCCCGAATAAGAGTGTGCATGCCTCTAGTCTGTAAGAAAGCTCAAAATTTAGACGTCTGCATGATAAACTCTCCTAGGAGCAAAATACTAAAACAGAAAGTTTTGTAGGAGGAAATGCCGTAATATGAAAATCACCTGGAAAGTAGACTTTATCACATGCAAATTTGGATATATCTTACAGAGGTTATGTTGGCCAAGCTTGGTGCGGATATGTTGAACGATCAAGTCAATCGCTACACAATTATCTCCCCCACGAGGTATGATTATGTCAGCATACTTTTTGGATGGAAGAATAAAATCATCGAAGGCAGGCTTAACAAATTTCGCATACTGAAAATTTAGTATGATATTTTCGTATCAGCCAGAGTTTGATGTATCGGTCTACAGTCAGGAAATAGTGTTGTACAAAGCCAAACCAAATGCTTGTTCAGAAAAGAAAAATAAAACAAATCAAATTCCGACATGCACTCAACCTATTAAGTTAGTAGTTACTAGTGTCACTCTCCAAAAAAGCAATGCATAGTGGTGCAGAGAAATATAGGAATAGCATTGCAATACAAGCAAGAAAAATATTATATTTCTTATGCTAAAATAAGAAGATATGTTTTTGTTTCATTTTAAGAAAGACGAAAAAACCATTTGATGATTTTAGTGCACTATTGTATATTTAAGACTAGAAACATCAAATTGTAAGAGTTTCAGGATTCCATGTTTCACTTGTTTGCATATTATATGGCAATGCAATTTTGGCTCAAAGCATATCTTCCTTTACAATTAGTGGGACTTGTTGTATCTAGCAGTAGTTTGTCTCTGCTACTTCTTTGTTGTCTTCCTAAGAAAAACCATATCTTATAATTGTAAGATATGAAAAAAAAAAATTGTTACTTTTCATAAATAATACTAGAGTCCTGAATTCCTGACATATGTCAGTGTTCAGAAGTTATAATATATAAAAGATTAAAAGTCTTGCCTGTTCCAGTACAGAATGCACATCTCTACCCCTCTCAACAGTATCCCGTCTTATTCTCCGAGAAAGCCTTACATCAGGATCTACATAAAATGCAGTGCAACATCAGTATGACTACAAGCATAAGAAAATATAAAATCTTTACGCCAAGGCGACAATTTATATAGAGATCATTCTCATAGACAATTGTCTCCATATATCATTTACAAAACTTTGGATGAACCCATGGACAAGCAGAACATGGAGCACATTCTCCTTGTTTTACTAGATTGCATGATTGCAATTCATTCTTTATATATTTCTGGCACCCTTACAATAGGGAAGAAGGTTTGACAATTAAATTGTTGGTTTGTACTTGGAAACTTACTTTCTCATACCTATATACATTAAAACAGATACATGGGATAGAATATAACTTATAAAGAACAGATAGAGATGCATGATGTTAAAGAAACTAGAAGGCAACACTTTACATTTCCTCGAATAACCAGAAGCATGCCTAGAGCACTTTTTGGTTAGTGAATATAAAGTTTAAAAGTGGGACCTTTAAACTTATAGCCCAAGTTTTTAACTAGGTTTTATCCATTATAGACATAGTAGTACTTTTAACCAATTTAGCCTGTAATAGATATGGCTCAACAGATTGAAATGATAAACAAAATGGAAGATCAATAAACCTGCATCGACAAATATCTTCATATTCATCAAATCGCGGACACGTTGTTCGTGAAAAACTAATATACCCTCCAAAATAACTACTTCAGATGCATTGACCTGCCAAAGGTGAGTAGTAGTATTAGTAATCAATAAGCACTTGCCTACATTTTAACCTTACATGGATATTACACCTCCAATCATAATTGTCTGAAAACAGCTAGAAAGTCAGTTTCAATAATAATCATAGTGAAGAAAGAGCATTTAGTTTTAAGGCAAAAAAATCATAAGGGTTCTCTTCCAGCTTAAACAAAGGTCTTGGTTTGAACCTAGTCCTGAGCACGCAACAGTGTTAAATTCTCTTGAAGGAGAGCCTTGCTGGCCATTGTGGTCCCCGGCTTGAGGAATTAGTTTTATAATTAGGAATAGATTGAGTGTCTAATAATTGAAGGGTATGAAAATAATATCAACAGATGGCTCTTGTGACCCCAGATTATCTTATAGATTTAAACATACCAACAAATCTGAGAACAACTGACACTAACACAGCACCTAATTTGAATTAATGCGAAATGCACCAACCTGTTGGTATCTATCAGAAGCTCTCTGGTGAAGCTTAAAATCATAAACAGGAACCTGAACCGACTGTCCAGATTTAAGTTTGATGAGTGTTTCTACAAGTTGCTCGGTATCAAATGCATCTAACAAAAACCACAAAATTCAAACCAGATCACATTAGTGTAAATTATTCTGCATAGTAATCTTAATTGACCTCGGTTCAAATTACATACTAGGATGATCAAAATTATACTCATGCTCGAGTTTCAACTCATCTTTAGTTAAACCGCGATAGAACGAATCCTACAACAACAACATATAAATTAGTGATTAACATGAATTGATTTGTATCAGATTTATGATTCCCCTTGAAAAGTTTACCTGATTAACCAGAACAACTCGATGATCTTGCAGTTGTTGAATAATCATGTCACACACTGTGGTTTTCCCGGATGCAGTACCTCCGGAAACTCCTGAATCACCGGAAAAACACAAATCGGATCGAATCAAAGCAGAAAATGAAAAATGTAGGAAAAAATTAGTGTAACGATTAACGAATGTGGTGAGAATGTGTATACCGATGAGAAAGACGCTGTGAGAAGAAGATGATGAGGTGGATGAAGGACGCCAGCCGGAGAAGTGCGCGCCGGAGGGAGAGTCCATGACGAAGGCGAATGCGGTAATGAGTGAAGTTACTGCGATTCTAGCTTCTCACAATCAACAACGCTCTTATATACGTATATTTTTATATATATATATATATATATATATATATATATATATATATATATATATATATATATATATATATATATATTAATTAAATTATAATTATATTAAAAAATAATATTTAAAATTATATTATTAAAAATCTAAATAAATAAATAACATATATATAAATTTTGTTGTAAAATTAAAATAAAAAATTAAAGTAATATTTATAAATAAGCGAAAATTTTATCGATTTCATTATCCACTTTATATTTATTTTTCAATTTACAACTTAATTACTATGCACTCATTATTTGAGTTTCTTTTTGTTTATTTACATAAGTTTTTAATATTATTTTATACTCTATTTAAAATCATATCAAATATTCTAGTTTATCATAAGTGAGGAGAATATAATTTATTAAAATAAATAAAAACAGATAGTAAAATTTGTTTAAAAATAAATTTATTTGTCACTAAAGGTGAAACATATAATAAAACATTGTAAGAATTATTTAAGAAAATTTACTATCTGTTTCACAATAATTAAACATATAATATCTGTTTCACAAATATTACTAAATTATTATATGTTTCATTGTAAAACATTGTGAAACAAATAGTAATATTTCTTAAATCATTTTTACAATGTTTTATTATATGTTTCACCTTTAGTGACAAATAAATTTATTTTTAAACAAATTTTACTATCTGTTTTTATTTATTTTAATAAATTATATTCTCCTCACTTATGATAAACTAGAATATTTGATATGATTTTAAATAGAGTATAAAATAATATTAAAAACTTATGTAAATAAACAAAAAGAAACTCAAATAATGAGTGCATAGTAATTAAGTTGTAAATTGAAAAATAAATATAAAGTGGATAATGAAATCGATAAAATTTTCGCTTATTTATAAATATTACTTTAATTTTTTATTTTAATTATTTTAATTTCACAACAAAATTTATATATACTCGTTATTTATTTATTTAATTTTTATAGCCAATTTGAGTGTTATTTTGTACTCTAATTCAAAGTTTATCAACTTACTTTAAGTAAAAAGAAAAAAAAATATTTTAAATGATTATTATTTTTAAATAATAAGAACCGTTTTTTATTATGAATTATGATTATTTTTTAAAATTATATTTTGATTTACATTGTTTTTTTAAAGAAAATAGATATGAAGAATTACATGAGTGATTAGAAAAAGTGAGAAAAAAGATTTTATTGTATAAAAGTATGATTTTATAAAATAGAATGATTTATTACCTAATAAGATGAGGCTATTTGAATGTATGATATGGACATTAACTAGTCACTTAATAACCATTAGATCAAAACAATATCAACAGCTAATAATTAGTGTAACAGTTGGTGTAACTAGCTGGTGTAATTTGATCCCTCCTCATATATATATATATATATATATATATATATATATATATATATATATATATATATATATATATATATATATATGAAGAGATCAAATCGAAGTTACCATGAGTTACACTCGTTTAAAAATATTACTTCGGATTAATATTTTTTAAAATCAACCGTTGGATTGAAATATATTATCATATAGATTATACCTATAAAGTTTGAGATTAATTTATAATGATTTACTATACGATCAAGATATCCGAAGGTTAACGCAAAAATGGACTTTCATATAACGTTAATTTTGATGGTATGTTTCAATCCAACCGTTAATTTTAAAAAATATTAATCTGAAGTGATGTTTTTGAGCAAGTGTAACTCATGGTGTAACTCTTCGAGTGTAATTTGATATATATATATATATATATATATATATATATATATATATATATATATATATATATATATATATATATATATATATATATATATATATATATATATATATATATATATATACTCTCAATCAATCAGTATCCAATATTTTGTTAAATCATCATGAAATTTATAAAATAATTGTATGACATGATTGATTGATGAATTTTCATTGAATATCAGTATAATTTTTTTTTTCCCTTCATTGCACTACCTATATTCTCTTATTTATAAAAAGGAAATGAATGTCTAAACAATTTTTTTTTTTTTAATTAAAAAATTTCACTTTTGGACTCCTATAGTGTTTTCCTTTGCAAACGATATTTTTAAATTTAGTTTTTTATTTTATTTTTGTTATATTTTAGTTTTTGCTCTTAAGTTAATTTATATTTTTTAAATTCTTTTAAAAAGTATATTTTTTAAAGTTACTTTATAAAAACATGTTAAAAAATTATTAAAAAGATCATTCACAAAATAAAAGTTCATAAATTTATTTCTAATTAATATTTATGTTATTTTTATCTTGTGTTTTTAATATTAAAAAAAAGATATTTAATCAATTCAAAGTTAAAAAGTTGTGAAAAAAGTTTTCATAATGTTTCAAATCATTAAAAGTTATATGTTGATATAATTTTAGAAGAGACTACAATTACTTTTAGGACCATCTCGTGGATCCCTACTTCCCTCTTTCAACAAAAATTAGTAAAAGAGTCATGCGTTCGCACGGGTCACGTAAAATCAATATAAATATTTAATAAATATTATATAATTATGATTAATATATATATATATATATATATATATATATATATATATATATATGGATTAAGTGAGAAAAAAACTTTCTATTTGTTATGAAATACAGAGTAATGAGGAATAAAAGAGAAGAGAAAAAAATAAAATGATTATGTATTATTCCATTCGGTGTCATGGTATACAATGAAATAAGTTTTATTTATAGGACATCATACAAACAATATAATAAATACATAATGATTTAAATAATGAATGGAGTTATTGGGAGACAAATCATCCAATTATTCATAACACCCCTAGATGTTTGTTTTGGATATGCCTCGTTAAAACCTTACTAGAAAAAAATCCAGTGAAAAAAAATCTAGTGAATGGAAAAGAGTACAATATCCTTTTTAAAATAAATTTATTTTCCCCTTAGCTGAACGATTATTTCTTCGAGGATAAAGACCAATCTTTTGTACTAGTTGATTAAAATTTCTACTTGGGAGTGACTTTGTGAAAAGGTATGCAAGATTGTCACTTGAACAAATTTGTTGAATGTTTATATCACCGTTCTTCTAAAGATCATGAGTGAAAAAAACTTTGGAGAAATATGTTTTGTCCGGTATCCTTTAATGTAACCATCTTTCAATTGAATGATGCATGCACTTTTATCTTCATATATGGTCGTTGTATTTATTTTTCCTAAAGACAACCCACAAGCATTTTGTATGTGTTGGATTAAGGATCTCAACCAAACACATTCTTGACTTTCCTCATGTAGTGCTAAATTTTTTGCATGATTAGATGAAGTTGCTGCTATTTTTTATTTCACTAATCCCCATGAAATAGTTGTACACCACATGTAAACAAATAACCTATTTATGATCTACCACTGTGAAGCCCTGACAAGTAATTTGCATCTGCATAACCTGTTAATTCGAGTTTGGGTACTTTGGTATATAACTGACTCATGTTTATTGTACCTCTAAGATAACAAAGTATATGTTTTACTCCGCTCTAATGTCTTCATGTAGGTGAGATTATATCTTGCTAATAGATTGACCGTAAATGGTATATCAGGACGTGTATAATTAGAAACGTACATCAATGCTCCAATCGCACTAAGATATGGTACATAAGGACCAAGAAATTCTTCATCCTTTTCTCGAGGCCTGAAAAGATCTTTCTCTACATCTAATGATCTAACAACCATTGGAGTAGACAACGGGTGACATTTGTCTATATAGAAGCGTTTTAACACCTTTTGTATATAGCCTTCTTGATGTATAAATATACCTTTGTCCAAATGCTCAATTTGTAAACCTAGACATAATTTTGTCTTTCCTAGGTTCTTCATCTCAAACTCTTTTTTTAAGCAATTCATAGCTTTTTGAAGCTCTTCAGGAGTTCCAATAATATTTATGTCATCAACATAGACAACTATTATTGCAAATTCTTTTCCTGATCTTTTTATAAAAATACAAGGACAAATGAAGTTATTTGTATAGCCCTCTCTAAGCAAATATTCACTAAGACGATTATACCACATGTGTTCAGATTGTTTCAGCCTGTAGAGAGATTTGTTCAATTTTACGGAGTAGTTTTCTCTATATCCAAAATGATGTGCCTATGATATATTAAACTCTTTAGGGATTTTCATGTAAATGTCATTATCAAGTGAGCCGTATAAATAAGATGTCACAACATCCGTCATATTCATATTAAGCCCTTCATGCACTTCCAAGCTAATAATATATTGAAAAATTAATTAAAGCCAATGCAGGTAGATATGTTTCATATAAATAAATCTTAAATCTTTGAGCAACAAATCAAACTTTATACAATTCATATTTTGCTTTTTCACAAAAACTCAGTCATATCCCATTGGTTTTACACCTTGAGGCGTTTGGGCTATAGGTCCAAAATCAAGTCACTTGTAAAGTGAGTTTAATTCTTCTTCAATTGAATATATTCATTTCGGCCAATTCCCATTTATCTACAATCTTTGATAGACTTTGATTCTTAATCTGTTCATTTTGGTCACATTGTCTACTATCCTTGATAGACTTTGATTCATGATTTGTTCATTTCGACCAATTCTTACTTTGTCTACAATCTTTGGTAGACTTTGTCTCACAATTCTCGTTATCGTTTATCATCTTTAGCGCTATACTGTATATAAATACATTGTCAATGTCGACTTTATTTGATTATCTTATTTTTAGTTCCGTTCTATTTCATCCATGACATAATTTATCGAGATCTCTTTATTTGATATTTCAAGTACTTGATTAGTTCTTCTGGAACTGAAAAATAAATTATGTCAATATTCTCTTAGAATATTTATATCCTCACTTGGGTCATCTTTAACTTTAGTTACTTTTCTTGGTAAATAACTTTTAACATTGGAACCAACTTTTCTACCACGCTTTAGACGCGACTACAACTCATTTGCAATATTAGATTGTACAATAGGAAAATCCACTTTGAGTGGAGTATTAGTGATCACGACTTTGTGTGTCTTAAAGAATCTAGATCGTAAGTATACAGTCCTATCGCATGTAGCTTTAAAGATTATCGAATTCCAAGGGACTAAATGTCGACTTATCGCTATCTTAGGATACTACGTAAATCTAAGGATAATAATGTAATTGATTTGGGGTTAGAAAACCTAACTGATTATAATCTAGTTTAGATTCAAGGGATAATATCGGTATGTAACGGTCGGACTTCGGGGATTTAGTAACTCATTAACTTAACTCGGATTATTAAAATAGTTTTCAGCATAAAATAGTTATATATATATATATATATATATATATATATATATATATATATATATATATATATATATATATATATATATATATATATATATATGAGGGATCAAATTACACCAAGAGTTACACCATGAGTTACACTCGCTCAAAAACGTTTGGATTAATATTTTTAAAATCAACCGTTGAATTATAACATATAATCATATAGATCATACCTATAAAGTTTGAGATTAATCTATAATGATTTAATGATTATAATAAGATCAATATATATATATATATATATATATATATATATATATATATATATATATATATATATATATATATATATATATATATATATATATATATATATATATATATATATATATATATATATATATATATATATATACTCTAATAAGATCAATTTCATTAATATTATCATATCATTCTGATTTAATGATTAATCCAAAATTACCATATATAATAATTTATGATATCTCATAAATATTTTATGATTTTATAAGTTGTCCAAAAATATATACATCAATACTAAATTTATAACAAAATTTCTATTTCATTTTCAATTGTTTACCTTAATCATATTATACATATAAATATATTTCAAAAACTTATATAGAAATAGGTATTAATATATATTTCAAATACTAGATATGTATATATAGTTTTTCACAATATAAATATTATATGCATAACCCATAATAATATATATTCTACTCATGTTAAAGATAGATATTAATAAATTTTATACTCACAAAACTTTCTAATATAATAAAGTTTTAATTTTAAAATATTTATTGATAAACCTACATTTTAAAATCTTCGTTCATCAAATTACTAAGAGAAACATGCTTCATATTTACATTCAACAAAATAATAACTCTCTAAATAAACACTAATTGTTAGCAATCTCAAATTTTAGAGAATTTTTTTTTTTTTAAAAATAATATAAACATTTACAAACAATAATCTAAAATAAATATAATCATCCTTCTAGGATGCCTAAAATTATTAGCTAATAAATGATGATCTTAAATTATAACCATCCTTCTGGGATAATCCATATGTGCAAACATTATTATTTTTATAAACAATGATCTAAAAAACTATAATCATTTTTCTGGAATGCGTTAAAATTATTTGTCATTCTAATTTTTAACATAATTGATGTATTTTTCTAGAATTCGTTAATACTATAGATCCAATATATGTCATTCTTCTGAAATAATAATAATAATTTTTTTAATTTTTTTTTTTATGAAAGGTTTTCGGTAACTATATAAATAATTTATTTTTCAGGAACTATATAAATAGTTCATTTTCCTATCCTGAAAGCTTGATAAGTTCTTCAGGAATTTTATAAATAATTTATTTGACTATCCTTTAGGGATAGCTTGATAAGTTCTTCAACAACTATATGAATAATGAATAATTTGTTAAATACTGAGTAATAAGGAAAGAAAAAAGAGAAAGATAAAATGATTATGTATTATTCTATTCGGTGTCATGGTATAAGATGAAATAGGTCCTATTTATAGGACATCATACAAATAATATAATAAATATATATTGATTTAAATAAGGAATGAAATTATTGGGAGACAAATCATCAAATTATTCATAACACTATTATGATTGTCACACAAATTTAATTTAATTTATTAAGTTGTAGTAGTTGTTCATAACACTATTATGATTGTCACACAAATTTAATTTAATTTATTAAGTTGTAGTAGTTGTCAGCATATACATAGAAATTATGTTGCAAAATATATGAGTATATGATCTATTACACTTCACACACATCTACAAAACCAGGTAGTAAGCGGGTGACCCGCTTTGATCTTGTTCAAAAGCGGGTATCAGCTCAAAAGTCAAGTTTTCCCATTTATTAACGGGTTTAAATATATTTTTTATATTTGATATACATGATTTATAAATAATCAAATAATCGATAATATAACGTTAGTCCAAATAGTTTAAAAAATAAAATAAATAAAGATCAATTACAACCAAAAATAATGAAATAAACGCAATCACAATAAATAAAAATATCAAGATAAAAACTTAACCATACATATCATCCTAATATTTAAAACTAATTACTAAAGAACCATATTAAGATTTTACACAAGACAAACAATGATAACAATTATACTACATAAAACATCGCATGACATAAAATAGTAGTGTATAAAATATCTCAACACTTGAATTTCTCAATGTTTACATCATATGGATTCTTATATTGACTGATTTTTTAATAGTTAAATCCTTAATTTGTCACACGATACACTAATCAAATAATTCTTTTCTTAAAAACAACATTTATTTGTAAAGAAAACATGTGAGTTAATATATTAAAAACTGAATAATTTTATATGTCCTACAATTGTTCTTTTATTTCAAAATTTTCCAATCAACACATGTATTAGAAAGTTATAAAAAGAACGTTGAGTTTATAATTTAGTTTGTCAGTATAATAATTTAGAATACAATTTAATCAACATAAGTCCTAAGATAAGAGTGTTATTTTTATAGTTAAAGTTGTTTTAATTTAAAGTAAAAAAATAAAAAGTTTCAACAAAAAAAATATTAAATGTATAGGAAATGTTTCAACAATAAAAAATAATGATGGTTAAGAAATGTATAGGACATTGACGTTTGCACTGGTTGCGTAAAACCGATATAAATATTAAATAAATATTATATAATTATGGTTAAAAATATATATATATATATATATATATATATATATATATATATATATATATATATATATATATATATATATATATATATATATATATATATATATATATATATATAATTAAGAGGAAAAACTATCTATTATGATTGTCACATAAATTTTAATTTAATTTATTAAGTTGTAGCGTTTTTGGATATACATAGAAATTATGATGAAAAATATGACTATATCATCTAATACACTTCACACATCTATAAAATTGATTATCTACTTGTGTATTTATTTGGTTGTGAAATATTATTACAAATAGTAAATAAAGATAGTATAATGATGATTAAGAAATGTGAGATATTGAATCGAACTCTATTGGGTTGAAGGATGCTAGGATTATTAGCATCGAATTGGGCTTGTTTGTTATGTCCAATTGGTTAAGTTATCTTGTACCCTAAGTTAGCTTGTAATGGGTATTTGTGATAAAAGCCCATTAGTTTAGTATGTTAGGTTTATTATAAATAGCATACTAGTCTCTCATCATTGCATACAGCAAATCCTAATTTAGGGTGAGAGGGTTATTTGTTATTCTTGTATACTTGTAATCTTGTTTTGAAGATAAAGGAAAGAATAGCAGTTAATAACCAATCCTTGTGTTCATCTTGTTCTTAATTCTTTTTCCCTACCTTGCAACAAGCTTATATATATTTGTTTCAAGGCATCCGATTCACAACAAATTGGTGCGGTGAGCGTGGAGAAGATGCCTTCGACAAAGTATGAGATTGAAAAGTTCACCGGAGTGAACGATTTCGGTCTGTGACGCTTGAAGATGAAAGCCCTACTTGTTCAGCAGGGTTGTTTGGAAGCGTTGAAGGGAGAGTCAGCCATGAACGAAGAGTTGACGGCAGCTGAGAAGAAGGCAATGATAGAGAAGGCCCACAGCGCGATTTTGTTGAGCCTTAGTGATAAGGTTCTTTGACAAGTATCAAAGGAGACGACGGCGGTAGGGTTATGGGTGAAACTTGAAAGTTTGTACATGACTAAATCGTTGGTGAATCGACTCTACCTGAAGCAAGCTTTGTATTCATTCAAGATGATTGAAGACAAAGTGTTGGTGAGCGATTGGATATGTTCAATGTCGATTCTTGATCTTGAAAATATTGATGTGAAGATCGATGATGAAGATCAAACGATGTTGTTGCGCGCTGCCGATCACATGCCCACTTCAAAGAAACTCTCTGTATGGAAGGAGTCCCCGACCTTTGAAGAGGTTTAATCACCTTGTATTCAAGGACTTGAATGAACGAAGGAGCATAAACCTTCGACGGTTGGTGAAGGTTTGACCGTTAAGGAAAATTCTTGCGAAAGGATAATAAATTCGACAAGAAGAAAGGTAAAAGTCGCAGAAGTTTTACGGGTGAAGCATCTAGGATTTGATGCTATCATTGTAAGAAAGAGGGCCACACAAGAAAAGTGTGCCCGAACGCTTGAAAAATCATGGAGGAAAGGATAATGGCAATGCAATATTGCTCAAGATGATTTCGACTCATCCGATGTTCTTGTGGTTTCGAGCAGAAACTCGTCAAGGAATGGATTATGGATTCTCGTGCACTTGGCACATGACTTCAAACAAAGACTTGTTCGAGGAATTATGTGATCAAGATGGTGGATCTGTATTGCCGGGAAACAATAAAGCTTGCAAGATTGCGGTGGATCCGTGAGATTCAAACTCCATGATGAGTCAATAAGGTTATTGATCAAGTCGTATGTACCGATTTGAAGAGAAATTTGATTTCTCTTGGTGAATTCGACAAGAAAGGATATGTTTTTCAAGGAGAGAAAGTATTCTAAGAGTCATGAAGGGTCAAGGAAGTCTTGAGAGGCGTGAAGAAACAAGGCTTGATACCCTGGTGAAGTTGTAAGTGGTTCGACAAATGTTGCATCCACAAAACCTTTGTTGAAGATGTAACCGCACATGAGATTAGGCCATGTTGAAAGGGTCCGTCCAATTGGGAAACAAAATTTTCTTGGTGGAGACAAAGTCGAAAAGATAAAGTTTTGTGAACCCGTGTACTTGGAAAATCTTGCAGTGAAGTTCAACAAAGGCAAACAAAGAACACATGGATCCCTTGATTACATCCATGCGATCTTTGGGGCCCGCAAGGTGTCCATCACATTCGTGAGCAAGGAATTTTCTATCCATAGTAGATGACTATTTCGAAAGTTATGGGTATTCATTCGTAAGACTAAGGATGAAACTTTGAGAATTTCAAAGGTTGGAAGACTCGTCGAAACCAAACCGCGTAAAGGTCAAGAGGTTGAGAATGACAATGGTCTTGAATTTTGCAATGAGGCATTCGACAAATTTTGTGCTGCCTCGTATTGCAAGACACGTAACTCGCAGCACTCCACAACAAAATGGTTTGACCGAAAGGTTTAATCGAACCATCTTAGAGAGTTAGATGCATGTTGACTAGTGCGGATTAAAGAAGGTGTTTTTGAGGTCGCTTCGACAACAACATATCCGATAAATAGATGTCCTTCGTTAGATATGAAGACACGAAGAAGTTTGGTCGAGACATCCACTAAATCTCGACAAACCGAGAGTATTTGGTCGAGCCTATGCTCGCATTAGGCAAGACAAGGTCGAACCTAGAGCTCTTAAATGCATGTTCATGGATATCCCAAGGAGTCAAAGCTTATAGGCTATGGTGCCTAGAGTCGTCACGAAGAATTATCACCAATGAGATGTTGTTTTCAATGAAGTGAAATGACTTTCAAGAAAATGGATGATGTTGGTCGGCGCGTAAGTATCCGATTTAAGAGTCAAATAGGTAGATATTCCTGTTGAGGTGGAGCATGTTGATGCTGAATTGCATATCCCAGATAAAGTCGAAGAAGCAGATGATGTGACACCCTAAAATAATTCAGTAATTAAATAATTATGATTTTTAATTATTAAAGTAATTGAGAACATAATTTATTTAATATGTTGGATTATTAAGATTTATGATGGAATTAATTGGAGAATGAGAAATAATATTTATTTTATTTATGGTTAAAAGGAATAAAGAGGATTAAAATAAGGAAAAGAAGGAAATAGAGTCATTTTTGGAGAAAACAAGATACGTGAAGTGAGAAGAGGAGAAAAGAAGGAAGAAAACCTAGAAGTGTCAGATTCGAAGAACCCACAAGGTAAGGGGTGATTTCGATTGATTATTGTTTATTATAGGTTTTGATTTTAATATTATAGATCATAGTATGTTAGGAAATCTATGTTTAGGGATTTCTAGGTTTCCATGGATGTATCCCTATGGGTGTCAGATTGTGTCAGAATGTATGAATTAATGGATCTGTATGATATAGGATCATTAAGGATGAATAAAACATGTTATATTGTATGTTATTGATGATGAATGAGGGAATTTATGGTGTCGGAATATGTGGCACGTTTTGGGATGAAGAGGAAAATGGTTTTGGGAAGCAATGCTGTAAAAATTGAATTTTTGGGTCTGAACGTCGAGGGAACCGGTTCCCCAGTGGGAGAACCCGGGTTCCAGCTTTTAAAATAGTGAAAAATGGGATTTTTGAACTCAGGAACCGGTTCCTGTATAGGGGGAACCGGGTTCCACGTTGTTTTTCCAGAAAATATGAAAATTTGAATTCTGGGAACCGGTTCCCTACCTGGAGGAACCGGGTTCCCCATACATTTTTCCAGGGGCGCTGTTTTTCTGAATTGTGGGAATCGGTTACTCCCAGGGAGGAACCGGGTTCCACTGAAATATTTTTAAAATTTTCAAAACTTCAAAAATTCATAACTTTTAAACCGTAAGTCCGTTTTGAGCGCCGTTTTGGACGTTATTTCCTAAATTTTATGCTCTACCTTATAAAATAAAAATATTTTAGAAAACCTGAAATTATTTTGGAAAGGGGTGGAATTTTGAATTAAATGATTATTAACTGACACATAATGATGTATGTGTAGTGGAGGACTTTTGGGATGAGAATACTGGTGATGTGTAGATGTAATAGCATGGGTATGCTGATGTTAGATGTATGCATGATTGGTTGATATATCATGTTGATTGGTTTGCATGTTTATGCTGATGTTAGATGTATGCATGATTGGTTGATATATCATGTTGATTGGTTTGCATGTTTATGCTGATGTTAGATGTATGCATGATTGGTTGATATATCATGTTGATTGTTGTGATTCAGTTATGTTAAATGAATGTATACATAGACTGATTGATGTTGCATGCTAGTGATGTGCGTGCATTTGCATTGTTTGGTGAAGTTAATTCCCATTGTGCGGAATTTGACTTGGATTGCCGATAACCGATACCCGAGTGAGGATGGGTGGTTAGGCTGGATTCGTGTCCGAGTGGTTATGGAAGAATCGATGATACTGTATCCGGTTGATGATGGATCAGTGTTGGGTGACTTGGTCACGAGTCGGTACCGCATGCATTGAGTCTGCATTGTGTTTGTATGAAGTGGTAACATGTTAGGATGTCTTCCAGTGTTACTCTTCTTGGATTGTTATGATTATGCATGATGAATATAGTTGTGTGTGTGAATCTGAATTTATGTCAAGTGGGTGAAATAATATGCTTGTGATATATTATTGATTGAAAGACTTATGCTTTAATTATGAGAAGTCTCACCCTTACTTTACCATTTCAGATTAAATTAGCAGCTGAGGAGTTGGTGAGGATAGCTCTAGAGCTTATCTTTTAAGTCTGCGTGTCAGTGTCATGCTCTGATTAGATTGTAACACTGGGGAACGTTTAGTCAAGAGTACTATTATCGTTTAATTGTTTTAGTTGGATTCTTTGAGAACCATGATGGTTTATTAAATTTTGAATTGGTAATTCCGCTGTGTAAGACATGGTCTTAAATTGATTGACTGATTTATTTGGATAATGATCCTCAGTGTAGCATGGCTACTGTTTGAATGAAGTTTTATTATATCTATTAATTGTGACATCCCGCATTTGCCGTGTTAACTCTGATTAAAGCTGATTTAGATATTAAATTAATTAATATATTCGAGGTATTTAGATGGGGTGTTACAATAGTGGTATCAGAGCATAGTCGGTCTTGTCCTGTGTCGTTATCCCTTTAGTATGCGACTAGTGTGAAGTAACACTGTCGATACTTGTGTGCTGATGTAGATTGTTTTGTTAATGTTACAGAACAATGGCCGGAAGAGGTAACGGAAGGAATGATGATACTATTGCTGAGGCTTTGGGAATGTTATGGAGTGCTTGAGGAACCAACAGGAGCCACGATTGCCGATGCATAATTGGGGAATTTTCGAGGAATAATCCTCCATTGTTCAAGGGCACGATGATCCCTAAGGTGCTCGTGGTGGTGAAGGAGATCGAGAGGATCTTCGAGTGATTGATCGTGCAGAGGGGTCAAGGTGAGATATGGAACTCACATGTTAGCCGAGGAAGTCGATGACCGTGGGTTGCTACCGTAATTGAACTAGAAGAAGATGGTGTCACGACTGGGTTCGTAAGAGCTTTTCCGAGGAGGTATTTTCCGAGGACATCGAGGTAAGAAGGAAATTGAGCCGGAGCTCAAGCAGGTAACAAGACCGCTGAGTATGCTTCAAAGTTTTCGAGTTAGCGAAGTATTATGCTCATTACCCTAACGATGCGATGGAGAATTTTCCAAATGTATCAAGTTTGAAAATGGTCTTCGTGATGAGATTAAGGGTATTCGCATTAGCGTATCCGAAGATTTTCCGATCCGTTGATCGCAGAGGATTCTAGAGGAGGATCTTGCTAACACTAAGTCGAATGCTCGAGGGTATGTTGACAGGAAAGGTAAACAATAGATGGATCGTGGTAAGCCTTATGATAGGAGTAATCAGAGATCCAGTGGTTGGAAGAAATCTGGTGGAGGAGACTCTAGTTCTTCCGTTAAGTGCTACAAGTGTGGTGAGACAGGACATCGTATGGTGGACTATAAGAGCAATGATAAGAAGTGTTTCAAGTGTGGAAAGTTCGGCCATGTGGCCAATGACTGCAGGGTGAAAGTGGTGACTTGCTACAACTGTGGTGAAGAGGGTCACACTCGTCCTCAGTGCACAAAACCCAAGAAAGAGCAAGTTGGTGGTAAAGTGTTTGCATTGTCTGGATCAGAGACTAAACCAGATGATCGGTTGATTAAAGGTACATGTTTTATTAATGACATACCTTTGATTGCGATTATTGATACTCGAGCTACGCATTCTTTTATTGCGTTAGATTGTGCTAAAGATTAAATTTGGAAATTTCTAATATGGATGGAAGTATGGTCATTGATACTCTCGGGTTCGTTGACTACTTCATATGTTTGTAGAAATTGTCCTGTGATTTTTGGTAGGGTTTCGGTATGGATTTAGTGTGCCTACCGCTAGAACAACCGGATATCATCCTTGAATGAATCGTTGGAATTCAACCAGTTCATATTAACTATTTCGAGAAGACGGCCATTTTCCCAAGAGGTTAAGATCGAAATGAGATTATGTCGAAGATGAACCTAGCCGTGAAAGATGGTGTTGTGGTGTTTATGTTGTATTCTCGCAATAGCGGAGGGAAAATCAAAAGGTGAGGGGTCAGTGGTGAATGAATTTCCAGGTGTTTCCAAGACGTTAGTGAATTGCCACCGAGAGAGGTAGAATTTACTATAGATCTAATTCCGGAACTAGTCCGGTCGATGGCGCCTTATCGCATGTCGGCATCCGAATTAATAAGGAAGCGCTAGAGGAATTGTTTGAGAAGAAGTTTATCCGTCCGAGTGTTTCGCCGGGGTGCTCGGTGTTATTGGTTAAGAAGAAGGAAGGTTCAATGAGGTTATGTGTTGACTACCGACATTGAATAAAGTTACAATCAAGAATCGGTATCCTTTGCCGAGGATTGATGATTTGATGGATCAACTCGTTGGAGCGTGTGTGTTTAGTAAGATTGATTCGAGATCCGGATATCATCGATTCGTGTGAAGTCGAGGATATTCGTAAAACCGCATTAGAACGAGGTATGGACATTATGAATATTCCGCTATGCCGCTTGGAGTTACTAATGCACCGGTGTTTTCATGGAGTATATGAATGTAATATTTCACCCGTATCCGGACAAGTTCGTAGTAGTGTTAATTGATGATATTCTGATTTATTCGAAAAGTGATGAGGAGCATGCAGAACATCTCGAGTCAGTGTTGGAATTGTTGAAAGAAAAGAAGCTTTATGCGAAGTTGTCCAAATGTGAATTCTGGTTAGAGGAGGTGAGTTTTCTTGGGCATGTAATTTCCAAGAATGGAATTGCTGTTGATCCTACGAAGGTAGAGGCGGTATCTCGGAAGCGCCAAGAATGCTTCGAGATCCGTAGTTTTCGGGTCTTGCAGTTATTACCTAAGTTTATCGAGGGTTTTCCAAACGGGCTGCATTGACTAAGTTGACCAGGAAGGGTCAGACATTTGTTTGGGACGTTGAATGTGAGAAAGGATTTCAAGAGCTGAAGAGGAGGTTGACAAGTGCTCCGATCTTGATTTTTCCAGATCCGACTAAATCTTTTGTTGTGTATTGTGACGCATCATTAATGGGATTAGGTGGTGTGTTGATGCAAGATAAGCAGGTCGTGGCTTATGCTTCACGACAATTGAAAGTGCATGAAAGGAATTATCCGACTCATGATTTGGAGTTGGTAGCTGTCGTATTTGTTTTGAAGTTGTGGAGACATTATTTATATGGTTCTCGGTTTGAAGTATTCAGTGATCATAAGAGTCTGAGGTATCTCTTTGATCAGAAAGAGTTGAACATGAGGCAGAGAAGATGGTTAGAATTCTTAAAGGATTATGATTTCGGTTTGAATTACCATCCTGGTAAAGCAAACGTGGTTGCAGATGCTTTGAGTAGGAAGTCCTTGCATATGTCAATGTTGATGGTCCGTGAGTTAGATTTGGTTGAGCAGTTCAGAGATCTAAGTTTGGTTTGTGAGACCACTCCGAATAGCGTGAAATTTGGAATGTTGAAGCCGACTAGTGGTATTCTGGAAGAGATTAGAAATGGACAGAAATCTGATGTTGGTTTAGTTGATAGGTTGACATTGGTCAACCAAGGTCAAGGAGGCGAGTTCCGAATTGACAAGAATGGTGTTATGAGATTTGGTGATCGGGTGTGTGTTCCGGATGTTGCCGAGATTAGGAAGAGTATTTTGGAAGAAGGGCATCGTAGCGGGTTGAGTATTCATCCCGGTGCTACTAAAATGTACCATGATTTGAAAAAGTTGTTTTGGTGGCCGGAAATGAAAAAGGAAATGAGTTCAGGTATGCTTGTTTAGTTTGCCGAAGTCGAAAATAGAGCATCGAGCCGCCGATTGATGGAGCCGTTGTTTGTTCCGGAATGGAAGTGGGATGGAATCTCTATGGATTTTGTGTCTGGTTTGCCGAGGACAGCTAAGAATTGTGATTCTATCTGGGTGATTGTGGATAGGTTGACAAAATCGGCTCATTTTATTCCGATAAGAATGGATTATCCGATGGAGAGATTAGCAGAATTGTATGTCGAAAAGGTTGTAAGTTTGCATGGTATTCCGTCTAGTATTGTGTCGGATTGGGATCCGAGGTTTACATCTAAGTTCTGGACGGGATTGCAAGAAGCTTTGGGTACCAAGTTGCTTTGAGTTCCGCTTATCATCCATGCATGATGGTCGACGGAAAGAACGATTCATTGGAAGATTTCCGAGAGCTCAGTGTTAGAGAAGGGTGGAGCTTGGGATAGTTATCTACCATTGATTGAGTTTACCTACAACAATAGCTTTCACCGAGTATTGGTATGGCCCGCTTGAGGCATTGTATGGTAGAGGTGTGACACCATTGTGTTGGTATGAAACCGGAGAGAATGCCGATTGGACCGAAATTGTTCAAAGAAACTTCGAAAAGATTAAGATGATTCAGAGAAGATGAGAACTTCTAGTCGCCGAAAAGTTATCATGATAAGAGGAGGAAAGACCTTGAGTTTAGTGAAGGAGAACATGTGTTTATGCGAGTTACTCCGATGACTGGTATTGGTCGAGCTTTGAAGTCAAAGAAGTTGACTCCACGATTTATTGGTCCTTTCAGATTACCAAAAGAGTTGGAAGGTTGCATATCATATTGCTTTGCCGCCACTTGCGAATCTGCATGATGTTTTCATGTGTCTCACCGAGGAAGTACATTGCGATCCGCCTCATGAGATTCGGTAGATGACATATGTGCACGGAGAATTTGACTGTGGAAGCGGTACCTGCAAGGATTGAGGATAGAAAGTTGAAGCAGTTGCGAGGCAAAGAGATTGCATTGGTAAGAGTGGCTTCGGGAGGACCAGCTGATGGAAATGTCACTTGGGAACTGGAGAGTCAGATGAAGGACTCGTGTCCTGAACTATTCGTCTGAGGTATGTTTTCGAGGACGAAAACTCTTTTAAGTTGGGGGGAGTTGTGACACCCCAAAATAATTCAGTAATTAAATAATTATGATTTTTAATTATTAAAGTAATTGAGAACATAATTTATTTAATATGTTGGATTATTAAGATTTATGATGGAATTAATTGGAGAATGAGAAATAATATTTATTTTATTTATGGTTAAAAGGAATAAAGAGGATTAAAATAAGGAAAAGAAGGAAATAGAGTCATTTTTGGAGAAAACAAGATACGTGAAGTGAGAAGAGGAGAAAAGAAGGAAGAAAACCTAGAAGTGTCAGATTCGAAGAACCCACAAGGTAAGGGGTGATTTCGATTGATTATTATTTATTATAGGTTTTGATTTTAATATTATAGATCATAGTATGTTAGGAAATCTATGTTTAGGGATTTCTAGGTTTCCATGGATGTATCCCTATGGGTGTCAGATTGTGTCAGAATGTATGAATTAATGGATCTGTATGATATAGGATCATTAAGGATGAATAAAACATGTTATATTGTATGTTATTGATGATGAATGAGGGAATTTATGGTGTCGGAATATGTGGCACGTTTTGGGATGAAGAGGAAAATGGTTTTGGGAAGCAATGCTGTAAAAATTGAATTTTTGGGTCTGAACGTCGAGGGAACCGGTTCCCCAGTGGGAGAACCCGGGTTCCAGCTTTTAAAATAGTGAAAAATGGGATTTTTGAACTCAGGAACCGGTTCCTGTATAGGGGGAACCGGGTTCCACGTTGTTTTTCCAGAAAATATGAAAATTTGAATTCTGGGAACCGGTTCCCTACCTGGAGGAACCGGGTTCCCCATACATTTTTCCAGGGGCGCTGTTTTTCTGAATTGTGGGAATCGGTTACTCCCAGGGAGGAACCGGGTTCCACTGAAATATTTTTAAAATTTTCAAAACTTCAAAAATTCATAACTTTTAAACCGTAAGTCCGTTTTGAGCGCCGTTTTGGACGTTATTTCCTAAATTTTATGCTCTACCTTATAAAATGAAAATATTTTAGAAAATCTGAAATTATTTTGGAAAGGGGTGGAATTTTGAATTAAATGATTATTAACTGACACATAATGATGTATGTGTAGTGGAGGACTTTTGGGATGAGAATACTGGTGATGTGTAGATGTAATAGCATGGGTATGCTGATGTTAGATGTATGCATGATTGGTTGATATATCATGTTGATTGGTTTGCATGTTTATGCTGATGTTAGATGTATGCATGATTGGTTGATATATCATGTTGATTGGTTTGCATGTTTATGCTGATGTTAGATGTATGCATGATTGGTTGATATATCATGTTGATTGTTGTGATTCAGTTATGTTAAATGAATGTATACATAGACTGATTGATGTTGCATGCTAGTGATGTGCGTGCATTTGCATTGTTTGGTGAAGTTAATTCCCATTGTGCGGAATTTGACTTGGATTGCCGATAACCGATACCCGAGTGAGGATGGGTGGTTAGGCTGGATTCGTGTCCGAGTGGTTATGGAAGAATCGATGATACTGTATCCGGTTGATGATGGATCAGTGTTGGGTGACTTGGTCATGAGTCGGTACCGCATGCATTGAGTCTGCATTGTGTTTGTATGAAGTGGTAACATGTTAGGATGTCTTCCAGTGTTACTCTTCTTGGATTGTTATGATTATGCATGATGAATATAGTTGTGTGTGTGAATCTGAATTTATGTCAAGTGGGTGAAATAATATGCTTGTGATATATTATTGATTGAAAGACTTATAATATGCTTTAATTATGAGAAGTCTCACCCTTACTTTACCATTTCAGATTAAATTAGCAGCTGAGGAGTTGGTGAGGATAGCTCTAGAGCTTATCTTTTAAGTCCGCGTGTCAGTGTCATGCTCTGATTAGATTGTAACACTGGGGAACGTTTAGTCAAGAGTACTATTATCGTTTAATTGTTTTAGTTGGATTCTTTGAGAACCATGATGGTTTATTAAATTTTGAATTGGTAATTCCGCTGTGTAAGACATGGTCTTAAATTGATTGACTGATTTATTTGGATAATGATCCTCAGTGTAGCATGGCTACTGTTTGAATGAAGTTTTATTATATCTATTAATTGTGACATCCCGCATTTGCCGTGTTAACTCTGATTAAAGCTGATTTAGATATTAAATTAATTAATATATTCGGGGTATTTAGATGGGGTGTTACAGATGATGCTGATGAAGTTGAGGAAACTGTTGATGACTATCTATTAGCAAGATATAGGACACGAAGAGTCATCAAACCACCTCAAAGGTTTGGGTATGCAGATCTTATAACTTATGCCTTAATCTCTGCAAGTGAGGTTCTGGACGAAGAACCAATAGACCATAAGGAAGTTATGAGGAGTCGAAATAAGACTGAATGACTGAAGGCCATGGATGATGGGATGAAGTCTCTTCATGATAACAACACTTGGGAATTGATCAAGAAACCTGCTAGAGCCAGGTTAGTCAGCTGTAAATGGATTTTCAAAGTTAAGGAAGGAATCGAAGGAGTGACGTCGAAAAGATACAATGCAAGGTTGGTTGTAAGGGTTTCACCGTAAAGAAGGTATAGATTTCAATGATGTGTTTTCTCCTGCTGTGAAGCATAGGTCCATTCGAATGTTGCTTGCCATGGTGGCACAGCCGATCTTGAATCGAACAGATGGATGTGAAGACTGCGTTTTGTATGGTGATCTAGATGAAACAATCCGATGAGGCAACCCAAGGGTATGTCGAAAGGGAAAGAAAGATTATGTGCAATTTGAGTAGATCCTTATATGGGCTGAAACAATCTCCTCGACAGGAATAGAGATTCGACAAATTCGTGACACGCATAATTTTCGTTAGAAGTCAGTTCGACCACTGTGTTTACTTCAGATTTCGTCCTGGTAATTCATTTGTTATTTTGTTGCTTTATGTTGATGATATTCTCATAGCAAGTAACAATGTCAAGAGGTATAGAGGGTGAAGGTGAACTCAATAAGGAGTTCGAAATGAAGGATCTAGGAGCAGCCTGTGATTCTTGAATTGACATTCGAGGAGATAGAAAGCGGTTATGCTTATCTCTGGAGGCATATTTACGAAAGGTTCTCGAAAAGTTTGGTATGTCAAATTCGAAGCCTGTTGTGACTCCAACAAACCCTCAATTCAAGTTGAGTATTGATCAATGTCCTAGTACTGAGGTCGAAAGAACTTATATGAATAGCATCCCATATGCTAATGTAGTAGGTTCTTTGATGTATGATATGGTTTGTACTAGATCCGACATAGCATATGCAGTAAGTCTTGTAAGCAGGTACATGGCGAATCCTGGAAAGGCTCACTGGCAAGCATTGAAGTGGATTCTAAGGTACATAAATGGGTCTCTGAACAGAGTCTTAATTTATGGGGGAGCCTTTGGTGAAGATAGTAAAGCGAATCGAAGGATATGTCGACTCTGACTATGCAGGTTGTATGGATTCCAGAAAATCTATTTCTGGATATGTTTTCACTATGTTTGGTACAACTATTAGTTGAAAGCAACACTTAAGGTTGTTGCATTATCAACCATCAAGCGGAATATATTGCTTTAATCAAGTTGTAAAAGAAGCATTGTGGCTTGAAGGTTTTGCTAAGGAGTTGAAAATTCAAGGGAAGTTATCACCGTTAAATGTGATAGTCAAAGTGCAATACACTGTCAAGAATTCAGCCTATCATGAGCGAACCAAGCACATTGATCCGAGGCCATTTCGCCGTAGGGTAATCAAAGGTGGAGAAGTCCAAGTGTCAAGGTTTCGACAGATCATAATGTCGATATGATCACCAAGACATTGCCTAGTTGCAAGTTTTTCCACTGTATGCAGTTGATAAAGCTGCATGAAGAAAACTAATTCGTTAGTTGATAATAGAGTTTGTTCCAAGGTGGAGATTTGTGAGATATTGGATCGAACTCTATTGAGTTGAAGGATGCTACAATTATTAGCATCGAATTGGGCTTGTTTGTTATGTCCAATTGGTTAAGTTAGCTTGTACCCTAAGTTAGCTTGTAATGGGTATTTGTGATAAAAGCCCATTAGTTTAGTATGTTAGGTTTATTATAAATAGCATACTAGTCTCTCATCATTGCATACAACAAATCCTAATTTAGGGTGAGAGGGTTATTTGTTATTCTTGTATACTTTTAATCTTGTTTTGAAGATAAAGGAAAGAATAGCAGTTAATAACCAATCCTTGTGTTCATCTTGTTCTTAATTCTTTTTCCCTACCTTGCAACAAGCTTATATATATTTGTTTCAAGGCATCCGATTCACAACAAGAAATGTATAGGAACCGTGCGTTCGCACAGGTCGCATAAAGTCGATATAAATATCTATCCGTGCGTTTAAATGGTTGTGCAATATTGTTATAAATATTAAATAAAGATAATATAATGATGGTTAAGAAATATATATATGACCAATGGATTTGCATAGGTTGTGTAAAGTCGATATAAATATTAAATAAATATTATATCATTATGATTAAAAAATTTATATAAAAATATATACGAATAACCAGAAAAAAATTTCAATGATGATTGTCATACAAATATTAATTTAATTTATCAAGTTGTAGTAGTTGTCAAGCTATAGATTGATTTAATAATTGTTATTAAACTAAATATATGGTGGAAAAACAGGTTTGATCCGTCGGACATGCTTATAATTTATATAATTGCTTATAATTTTAATTTTACCACTTCTATTAGCAAACATTATAAAATAAAACATATTGAACACAAAAACACATATTGATTTAATAACAAATTAAAATTGATAATAATTTGATTAGATTTAATAAATTGAATAATATTATATTTGTTAAATGCTACAGTAATTCAGAAGTCATTAAACATATGATCTCTAATATCTATTAAATTTAAGTAAATATTATGTCAGCCCGTCCGAAAAATAGGTTCGGCCCATCGCGCATGTAACGCCCCGATTAATTAATTAATTATTTAATTGTGTAGTTAGAAATTATCTCAAAATTAGTGTGTTGAATGGTGTGTTTTGATACTACAATGTATGGGGTAGTGCCAGATTTAATACCTGTTGAAAGTATTTTAGATTGATTAATTTGTTGAGGAATTATTAAATTTAGAAATTCTTATTAGAATTAATAGAAATATTAGTAAAGTAGAAGTTGTTACTAATTAGTTGATTATTATTTAAATAATTAAAATAAAATAGTTTAGTAAAGATATGGAAAGTGCAAGGTGGTAAAAGTAGGTAACATAAGTGAGGATAGAAAGAGAATGACAATATTAAGGGTCCTAAGGGAAAAAGAGACTTAAGAGAAAAATTGGGGTTTTAGAGTTCATTATTCAAATCGTAAATAGAAGAGAAAGTAGAAGAGAAAGAGATGAGAAGAAGAGGAAAAAAAGAATTAGGGCAAGAAGAAGGAATTCCATTGTTAGAGGCTTTAGAGCAACCTTCAATCCAAGGTAAGGGTGAAGTTCCAACTTTCTAAAGGTTAGTATAATCTTAGGTATGTGGGATTGGTTGTATGACTGTTGTGTGTGATTGTATTGTATTGAAAGTTGATTGTTGTGTATGATGAATTGGTGTAGAGTTGTTGATTTTGGTGTTGTGAATAGTTTCTAATTGATACATATGATTTTGGTATGTTTGATGATTTTATCACTGCTAATTGTGTGAGAAAAATATGATTTTGGGGGGTTTTTGAAAGAGGTAAATTGCAACTCGAAAGTGGCAGATTTTTTCTAAAAATAGCAGTGGTAACACATGGGAGGAATCAATTACCACGTGCAAAATTTGAGTTTTTGGGGATTTTTGTGATTTACTCAAATTTGAAGAAAACATTGGGTTTTAGCGTTTTGCAGGAACCGGTTCCCACCAGGGGGTAACCGGTTACCACTGAACAAAATTGAAAATTTTATAAACTTTGAAAAATCATAACTTTGTGCCCGGGTGTCTGTTTGACTCACCGTTCGAACCTACAAGAAGCTAAAAACATGATCTTTATTATAAAAAAATGTTTTCAAAATCAGTAACTTGATAATTTTAGATTTTTATTTCTTTTCAGTGTCGTACGTTTATGCGTTTATGAATGATGTTGTGGAAATTGATGTTGCGTTGTATCGTATTGTTGTTGTTGGTTTGTAGCAGGTGACTGGAAACGGTAAGACATTGATAATTGTTGAAATCAATGTTTTGCGTTGCTGGTTTGCATGGTTATGTCTCATGCATTCATATTGCATTGTTGTTGTTGGCTCAAATCCTAGATGGAGTGGATACGAGCGAGGTGAATATATTTATTCCCTATTGTTGATGGATCTAATCCTAGATGGAGTGGATTAGTAGTTAGGTGAACCAATTGTTCACGAAAATGGTGATCCCGATCCTAGATGAAGTGGATCCGGTGTAAATCTCGGTACTGCATGCATTGTGTCAATGTCGAGTTGCATTTCATACTTATTGTTGATGTTGATTATGAAATTTAATTGTGTAATTTATGACAATTGTGTTGTGAAAATGATATACTTAAACACTAATAATTATGCATGATAATTCTGTATATCTTTGGTTATACTATTCTTTATATTGTTGTGATATCTCACCCCTCATGTTGTTATGTTGCCTCTACGTGGGTAACATGCAGATACTCAGGAGTAGTTCGAGTAGCAGGAGTCGAAGATGTTACTCTACTTTTTAGTTAAAGTTAATATTATGCTTTGATACGTAACACTCGGGTTGGGGATAAACGTTTGAATTGTTTATTTAGATTTGGTTTTCGGTTGTTGATTCCGATTGGAGCATTTTGGACTCTAGAATATTTAGTTGATGTTGTTTTGTTGAATATTGAAATATTTCCGTTATTTCAATGAATTGGTTATTTAAAAACTATATTGTGTTATCCTCGTATGTGTTATGTATCACATTGAATGAGCTTGTGATTTTGAATCATGTGACATCCTGATTTTTGTTGTTTGAAAATTTTAAATTCACTCTGATAATTATGCATATATGCCATGGGGAAGTCATGGTGTTACAATTGGTATCAAAACCTGTCGGTCCGTCCGAGCAGGTTGTTGAGTCTTGTGTAAAAGTGGAATATTGTTATTTTGTTTCTTCCGACCACTATTTGTTATGTTGCAGAGCAGAACGATGATAGGACGTGAATCTTGCATTTTCAACATCTTCTTCAAACTCTTTGTGTGATGAACTCGCACCCTTCATTATCATATATTTCAAAAGCTTCCTTCAAGTCCTTCAATTTCTCATCCTCGCTCACTGATTCCATTAGAGTTATCAAATCCTCCAATGTCAATAAACCATCACCGTCAGAATCCAATGAATCAATTGCAATTTCTGCTTCTTTCAATTTAAGCTCTCCACTGATATTCCTCATTCTACTCCTTAATTTTGTCAGAGAAATCTTTTCGTCACCGTCTTCGTCAAAGTAACCAAAAACACGCTCAAATTCCATCCTCATGTTAATTATATATTCTTCACAACAATAAAAAACTGGAATAAGTTATTACAATTTGAATTGTATAAATTGAATTGAATTTCAATTACAAGAAAATATTATACTCAACTAGATTAACGAAACTAACTAGTATAGGGTGTTATGGTCACAATAAGATATTTGTGTTGGCGAAATTGGATAAAACATTGTGTGGAGTATTATGGAATATTTATAGTAAATAATTTATAAAGACGTGTAGAATAATTTAGTGGAAGATGAATGATGGTTGGGAATTGGGATGATGGAAGCAAGGGGCTGTGAGTGTTCAAAGACGAAAGAAACTGGATAAATGTCACGGCATGTGTAAATAAGTTGGAGAGAGAAATAGAAGGAAGTGAGATAAGACTTTCTCAAAATTTCTAGAATAACAGTCAAATGGATCGTTACTCAGTTATTTTATTTTTAAAATATTTTTCTATAGTTGATGAAGCAGTTAACGACAAACGGCAGAACTGTCCAATCAGAATACAACGTGTCGGTGCCACCACAGTCACACGGTGAATACACGACCGCTATACCTTGTATCCGAATAGAAAAGGTTTCGTGCATTTTCATAGTCTATTCTTTAAACTAAAAGTTTAAGATTATGTACTAATTTTATTATAGTTTACACCATTTGTTTTTCTTTGACATGTATTTAATTTTTACTTATTATAATAATTTTGTTTAATAAAATTCAACATCATTTATAATTTATTAAAAATTTAAACATTCACAACAACTAATAAAAATTTATAAAATATTTTATGGAATTCAACTCTCTCCTCATTTAACACATGTTGAATGTTTTCAACACTAATTAATTCATCTCACTATTAACAATAATTGCAACCATTCAACTATTAAATTTTTTTTTCAACACTTCCATTGTTCATAGCCTAATATCTACATATTCTCTCTTCATCCTTTCACCATTTAACCAATATCCAATGATGCTACTTATCTTTAGCTTATTTGTGAGACTCTTTAAATTACATTATTTTGAAGCTAACTTATTTAATTTTTATTTTTAAAGTACAACTCTAAAAAAAATCAAATTGAAGCCAACAATTTTATTTTATATATTAATATTTTATTTATTTATAAATTTATTTTAACTTTAAATGGCCCACAACCAAAATTTTAGTAATTTTTAGGCGCTATTGCAACGGCTTTGAGATGCAACAGATGACCACTGTGGCAAACTCCAATGAAGCATAAAATGAAAATTCTCTTTTTTTCTCCGTCGGAGAACTTGTGAAAAAAATTCTCCGTCGGAGTTATTCTTGGTTGTATATTTGAAAGAATTTTTTTCTCTTTTTTTGATTTTCATTTCAAAATTCAAAATAATAATGATGATAATTTTGTCAAAATTGTTCCGTTTAAAATATTAAATATAAGTCAAATTGAATAATTTAAATTCAAATTTAATTAGGGTTTATTAATCTACTTAATATACAAATTAGATGTATATAAATAGACATAGTTTATAATTCAATTTATACAGTTCAATATAATAATAGAATTATTATTTTTCTTAGTCTTTCTCATTCTCCCCTCACTAAAAGTATCTCACGCATTAACAAATTAGTATATAGAGCTTCAATTAGATTCTTGTCCCTTCGATACATAGCCTTCAATCTTTTCGTCTTCTCCCATTGACAACTATTGTCGTCAATCTCCAGTTACATTTGTTTTCAAATTCTCTTCCAACTCTTGACAACAATAATTGGATTCGATGGAGAAAACAAATGTAATCTTTATTTGGCTTTCATGCTCTTAGAAGTGGTTACTAATGGCGTTCCTACACTGGCTGCAGATGCAACCTTCACACAGAGAACCGCTCACAAGGAAGCCAATAAGAAGGATTGTACGGTTGCATATTACATTTAAACAAAGGCAGATTCAGCGAGCTTCCAAAAATTTTCCAATGTTGAATCGACGAAGAAAGAATCAAATATTTTTGTCAAGTACTATGAAGAAGGTGAGAAAGAAAATGTTGTTATGTTGCAAACCTTGCGATGACGATATGAATTGTTGTGAATGGGAGAAAAAGAAGAGATTGAAGGCTATGTATGGAAGGTGCAGAAACTCGTCCATCTCATGAAGGATTGTGGCAAAACCTTAAATGAAAAGATGATAGTTGAGAAGGTAATGTGTATATTGATATCTCACTTTGATCACATTATCGTAGCTATTCAAGAATCCAACCAGCTTGAAACCCTAAAAATGCAAGATTTGGTTGGTTCATTGGAAGCACGTGGGATTAGGGTTGTTGGAAAGGAAATGAGTTCAAGACTTGATACAAGCATTGCATGCTCTACCATGGAAAAGAATGTCGGTTCCAACAGGAATAAGGGGCAAGATGTCAAATTCCCACAAGAATAAGGTTGATGATAGAGGTTATGAATCCTCGATAAGAGGAGAAGGAAATTCCTATAAAAAAGACAAAGAAGAGAAAAAAGGTGTGCAATGCTATAATTGTGAAAGTGGGGTCACTTGGCCAAGCATTGTTGGTAAAAGAAAGACAAGTGATCAACAAAACGCAAGGAGGAATGAAATTAGTGTTAAATTATTATAAATAAGGGTCTCCGGATCAAGATTTAGGGGATTCACATTATACTAAAATACATAAATTCTTGAAGTATCTAACTGTTATTGAGAAAAGAGTTGTTTGATAAATGCACGTATGAATCATTTCAATTTTTATTCAATACCAAGCTACTAATTTCAACATTATTTTCATTCCTTTACATTTCGTGTCAAAGTCTATTTACTTTCCTGCATTGTGTATCAATCGATTTCACGTTACTTTTAAAATTCCAATTTTCATCAAAGTAACTATTATCGAGAAGATTTAATAAATTTTATGCACAGGCAAAATACCCTTTTTGGTCCTTTAAGTATACCTCGAGGTACATTTTGGTCTCTTATCTCTATAAATTTTCATCCAGTTGGTCGTATGCATGGCATGTGAGATTATGAAACACACATAAATTTTTTAAAAACTTTGTTTTAGACGGGACTCGAACACAGGTAAGCTTGGTTGCTATTAAACATATCAAACCACTAGACCACTTTACACTTGTTTGTATTTGTTATATAATTATTTAATTTTATTGTCTCAATATTTTCCAGAAGGTTATTCAACATGTATACCTCTAAGCTTCAATTCGAACAAAGTGTTTCTCATGTGAGCATCACCAAGACAGCTTCATCGATTCATCATCATCACCAAAGCGTTTCTCATGTGAACAAAGCGTTTCTAAACTCGAACATCACCATCAGCTTCATCGATTCATCATCATCACCACACTACTGCATCATCAGCTTCATCGATTCATCATCATCACCATGCTACTGCACCATCAACTTCAGCCATTCCTCTTCATCACCATGCTACTGCACCATCTGCTTCAGTGATTTGTTGTTGCTTCTGCATTGACGAAGATGAATATCCCTTCCTCACTTCTTCTATGTAATTGAATTTGGGGCTTTAGGGTTCATGTTGGTGTTCTTCCTTTTGAATTTGAAATTAAATTTGGGGCTTTAGGGTTCATGTTGTTGTCTGAATCATGTTGCTTGTACAAACTTTCAAACTTTCAATTAAAGTATTAGTATTTTGATGGTATGCTTCAGATATTTTAGCATAAGATAGGTTGTAAAATTGTATTACTAATATAATGCTTTATGGAATTTTTTGCAGAACTTGGTGAGTTCACTGGAAAAGAAAATTGATGAATAAAAAAAAAGGTATGAAGAGGAAACTAAAGTTAGCGAAGAAAGGTTGAAGCAAACTAAATTGCGTTCGTCCTCATTCTCTGTTATTACACATGTGATGTTTGAAATATTGACATTGTGATATGCAGAAGTTGGAAAATGGTCACCATGCGGTAGAAGAACATAATGGAGTCCCTGTACATTGTTGCTGTTAGGCATAAATTGTTGAAATGAAAGAAGATAATGTTCAGCTCGGTTAGGAATCATCATCGATTTGTTGCATTTGTTTAGATGTATTATGCTTTGTTAATCTGGAATTGTACACAATGGAAAAATAACTATTCTGAAAATAAATAATGTACAGTTACAACGTTTATGGGAAGATGATGAATAATCTAAAAGAAACTTGGATTGAATATATTTGTTTTTGTAAATTAAATCAAAATGTGAAGTAAGGTAGCAGTTAAGAATTTCTCCTGGCAACCCATGTGACTGCAGTTCAAATCTTGGTTCCAACGAAATGTTTTAAAGCTTTTCTTGAAATTTTGTCAAGCCACGTGCCACGCCTACCACATCAGCACCACGTCAGATGCCACCCAAGCAAAATCTGACGCTGTTTGAGAAAAATGGATGGAAAGGACTAACACAGACCTTTTTACATAATTAAAGGACTACTTTGACACTTTTTAAAGATAAGAGACCATAATGGATCCCGAGGTATACTTAAGGGACCAAAAAGGATATTTTATCTTTATGCACATGTCCTAGAATCATTCTAGTCGATCCTATGAGTAACCAAAACATTACTTTTGGAAGACTAGTGCCTGTTTACTAAAATTCACGGTAAACCCACGCGTGATGTAATCCATGACACATAATAGACCCCTTTTTTTGGGCAAATTTTAATACTTTCTGACCCTTTGCTGAAGGATTTAAAAGGGGATTGTTGGTATCTTCTATAGGATTATGATATTTTACACTGCAAGTGATGATTTACAACACCAAAAGTAAGATTTGGAGCACATTTGAAGTTACTGGAGGCCGACTCTTAAAGGATTATCTTATGCAAACTTCTTATTCTTATTTGGTATTGTAATTTAATCATTATGAGTAGCTAAGTTTTGTTAGACGACGACAACCTAAACAAAAACTTAGTATTTAAAATTCTGTTTTGAAATTAAAACAAAAACTATGGCAAGTGGAAGACCAAGTTTGGATCGAATAAGTCGTGTCGAACCAATTATTGGAAACTCGGATATGCGTAAACTACATAATGAAATTAAATATGATGATAAGTCTATACAATAATTTCTGAATCAATATTTTAATAATGGTCTCAATTTTTAACCAATTTCCAATGAAATTATTGATAAAGATAAACAAGCAAATTATCGAACACTTGGCGTGTAATCAATTTTTCATATTTTCTCTTTGACTTTGTTTATATGAAATTCCACTTACAATCAAATCGATTATAATGTAATCAACAAAGCAGTGTTTAACAATCAAATAGTTTTCTATACAAAGTAAATGAGACATAAAGAGATAGATAGATTTGAGAAGGAGACACTAACTTACTAATCACCACTTTCAATCTAGCCGCAAGCAACTTTGAAATCGGACGATACAACCAACCAACCAAACAAAATGACCTAAACTCCTCCAGACTTTACGGATTGCCTGAATTAGGAATAAAGGCTAAAAAATGAAGCAGGGACATCCCGCGAAGTTTACCGCGGTCATTATACTCCTGAACGAACTTCACAACATCATCTTCCACAAACAGACGACATTTCTTAAAGAAGCCAAGAGGAAAACCATGGGCCCCTGGACTCTTGTCACAATCACTTATTCACACCACATTCTTGAGTTCCTCTAACGAAAAATGAGCCTCCACAAATAATCTATCATCATTAGATAAAGATTTTAAGAGCAAACTGGCTCAGAAAAATGATTCTTGAAATGATTAAACACTTCACTTTTAATATTTGACACCTCAACCAACCTCCCACAAGCAGAATCTATCCCCACAAGATTATTTCTTCTAATTCTTCCCTACATAACCGAATGAGCAAACTTAGAGTTAGCATCCCCAAGTTTGATCCAATTGCATATGGACTTTTGTCTCAAAATATTATCTCTAAATAACATAAACTCTCACACCTCCTTAGAAGCCAAACATTTGTCCCTGACAATCTCTTCACCTACTCTTCCCCTTGCAACATTACACACAAATAAATAAAGGGCATTAAAAGTGTTCACAACTTTATCGACATCCAAATCGAGAACCCAAAGACCTCCTTATTCCACAAGTTCAAGTGGGATTTAAGAATCAAAAGCTTCTCTTTAAGAACATAACCTGTCGTGTCTCAAAACACCACCAAATTCCAAACATTCTCCAAAAACAGAAAAAAAATCCTCATGGTCAAACCAACACTTAAACAACTTAAATGGATTCAGACCCCAATTAGCATGATTACCAAACAACCAAATAGGACAATAATCAGACAAACATTTATCACCTACCATCATTCCCTATAATTTCAAAAGGTCAAGTAATCCTTCAAAAATCAAAAATCGATCCAAACTATTATAAGTACTCCCCTCTAGATTAAAACACGTAAACTTTCTGTCCAACAGAGGAACATCCATGAAGTCCAACTGTTGAATAAAATTATTGAACTCTTCCACTTCCTTATGATTAAACTGAGACGAAATCACTTTTCTATCATCCTGACTTCTCACTGCATTAAAGTCACCTCCCACACACCACAAACCTGATGGAAATGTATCCTTCGCACTTCTAAGCTTAGCTAAACAATCCCTCTTTTAACAAAGAGTAGAGTCGTGGCCTCGCTCCTTCTTCCGATCAAAACCCTTACATCCTTGGCCGATGTAAATCTATTTGTCCTAATGTCCTAATGTGTTATGCTTCTCTTGCACTCTTTCTTCTTAAACTCATGTTTACCTAACACTCATTTCTCTTGTGCTCTTCCTTCTAGAACTCACCGACATCTGACGCTCACTTCTCTTGTAATCTTCCATCTTGAACTCACCCTCGTCTAACGCTCACTCTCTCACTCATTTTCTAACATGGATATAATGAATGTATGTTTAGTTTTTTTTAGTGTTTTCAATTAAACTAAAATATTATTCCACGTCCCATTATTATTGAATATTATAAAATTAAAATATAAACGTTATATCTCTTTTACTATTGTTTGCATTCCGTTTACATGTATCTCAAGAAAATACACACAATAATCAAACGACGTAGTATTTTCCATAAGATTTTTTCATTACAAAACATCTATATAAATCAAATGTACATATCCTTTATTCTTCCTTCAACCCTAATTTTCTTTTATTCTTGATCCACTGAAGAGGGGTGGTTTTAGGGTCAATTTTGATCCAAAATCACCCCTTTGAATTGTTTTTCCTTTCCTTTTCGTTCAAATAAATGATTTCACATATATTTTTAGTTTTTTTCTTTATAATTTTGTCGTCTTAGTGCGGCGTTGTGTGATTTCGTCGTCTTAGTGCGGTGTTGTGTTGGTGGCCGTGTTATTGCGGTGTTATTTTTGTTTTTCGTGTTGGTGCAGTATTTGTTCGGTTCAGGTTTGACAGATTAGCTTCGATCTGGTGCATATTCAAGCAATGATTTTGATGTCATCAACGTTGCAGACTCGGCGACATGAGTATTCCGAGCATTTCAATTTCGTCATATTTGTAGGTTTTGTCACATTTATAGGCATTTTTCCATTATATATATGCTATTAACGTGGGTGCTGTGAGTTTGTTCGCAGATTCATCCTTTTCAGTTTATAGTGATTTTGAATTTGAATTATTAGATTTGTTCAATCAATTTGAATAAATAAAAATGTTTTTTTAGTCAAAAAATAAATAAATCAAATGTACATGTTAGTCGCATAAATGTAATTAAGCATATTAAAATCACAAACGAAGTAATGAAACCCGCTAGCCTAGGGCCAAAGCTAGAAATATACATAAGCATCATCATTCATTTCATCATAATTCTAAATTCTTCAAAACTAAGCACACCATCTCCATTCAAATCAAACCTTCCAATCATCAACCTACATTCATCAATGGACTTAGAAGAATCTCCCAATTTTTTCAACATTCTTTTCAAACTCTTTGGTGTTATGAAGCCACACCCTTCATTATCATACATTTCAAATGCTTCCTTCAAATCCTTCAATTTCTCATCCTCGCTCACTGATTCCATAAGCTTAATCAAATCCTCCAATGTCAATAAACCATCACCATCAGAATCCAAAGAATCAATTGCAATTTCAGCTTCTTTCAATTCAAACTCACCACCAATCTTCCTCATTCTACTCCTTAACTCTGTCAGCGAAATCTTTCCGTCACCATCTTCGTCAAAGTAACTAAGAACACGCTCAAATTCCATCACGTCCCTTCTCATGTTAATAATATATTCTTCAAAACCAATGGAATAAGTTAGTACAGTTTGAACTATATATCAACTATAGTATGGTAAATATTACTACAGGAACAATTATGGTTATGAACACGATATAATATTTGTGTTGGTTGGCAGTATTGGATGAAACAATTGATGGTATGTTATGGAGTATTTATAGTAGTATGTGATTTATGAACGCATGTTCAATAAATTTATGGAAGATCAATGGATTGTGCAAGCAAGTTGCTGAGGAAGAGAAAAACCACATAGACGTCAACAGCGTGTGCAAATTCTTTGGTGATAGAAAATGGATAACGCGGGCCATGACATATAAATTATATTAACAGTCAAATGGCTCATGTCATGACTTAGTTATTTTATTTATTTAATTTATTTTTTTGTGGTAAATGGCATACGACAGGGCGACCCAAAAGCGTCGGTACCACTATGGATGGATTGAGTTTTGGTGACTTTCTCCCTATCTCTCTCCTATATCACTCACTCTCATCTTAACTATTACTCCCTATGTTTCTTTTTAAGTGTCGTTTTAGAAGAATTTTTTTTGTTTCTATTTAAGTGTCGTTTTAGAGTTTAATGTCATAATTTATCAATTATACCCTTACTTTCTCAATAAATGAGAGAGAGCATGAATGAATTTATTAGGAAAGAGAAAATAAATGAGGGTATAATAGAAAATATAACTCTAATAATCCACTATCTTGATTGAAGAGCTTTATGCTAAAATGACACTTAAAAAGGAACGGAGGGAGTATCATTTTTTATTTTTTTTATATTATAAAAATCTCTCAAAATACACTAAAATCACTATAATTTTCCCTCTTTAAAGTTAGTCAATCCCTACCCTACCGTTGATACATTGCCATCATACCTTGTCAGCATAATTGTTTATTTATCGGTATTGAAAACATGTGTTGTGCATTTAAATGGTTTATTATTAAAAAATAAAACAATTTCATAAGCAATGATATCATGCGAGCGAGTATAAAAGGTATTCAAACCTTTAAAATCAAGAAATAAGTTTCCTCCTAATACAATTTAATGGGGGTGTTAAACCAACTTTATTATTTATACTTCATTTGTCCATCGTTTCATTACAAAAATTCAATTCAATACTTCAATTTGATAAAATATATAAAAATAATTATACCTTAAAAATTGATGTATTTAGCTTTTGTTTCCATTTCACACGGGAATAGAAAATAAGGCTTGACAAGTGTGGAATGTCATATGATGATAAAAGTCTATGATGATTAAAAAGAGAGTATCTAGAAGACTAACAATTCAACATTTAAATATGGCGTTTGAAATATATGAAATTGTGCAAGTGGAAATAAGCGTAATGTTTAGGCGTGACTCATGATGACACTTATATAAGAGAAACAATTTATCTATATAATCTATTAAAATTAAACTTTTAAATAAAAACTCTAATATTAGATCAATTAAGTAATTTAAAATACAAAAAAATATTTTGAAATGTTCTACATCATCTTATTTGTTGAGTTGGCTTAACTTAAATTATTGTTATATATTTTAGTCAAATCAAATATATAAATAAAATAATGTCACCACCCTTCAAATAGTTATACACATTATTATTATTATTATTATTAACATCCTTTAAAATTTTCTACAACCATTCATTTATTCACCCTTACAAAACTTAATTATAATTGGTATCTATAACATACAATGTGATAAATAAAAAGTATATATTTCTAAACAAATATATAGTAATATAGTTTAACAAATTTCAAATACCACATATAAAAAAATTATAAAAATAAAAATTGATAATGAATAATTTTATGACATAGAGTCATTGTTTAAATTTGAGAAAAAGAGATTATTTTTAGAGTAAGTCTTTCAATAAATTTTTATGTAATTTTGTAAAAATTATTACCTATTTATATTATTATGTATGCAATTTTAGTTTCCGCTATTTTTTAAAATTTTATAAACTGTTTAATTACCCTTAAATTTTTAAATTTTTGAATAATTATTCATATATGTTTTAGAATACTATAAAATATATTTTTATCAAATTTTAAAATTTTTTAAACTGACCATAATTAAAAATAAAGTTTTTAAATTTCGAAAGATAATGATAAAAGTAATAAAAATCACGACTTAGAAATTAAATATTGAGTTCTTTTTTTAAGAGCTTTTTTTATACTATTCTACACATGTCTGTCAAATATTCATTCAAAAATACATATTAATTTATAAAAGAGACTAAAATTACATACATAATAATTTTGTAAAGACCAAAACATACAAAAAAATCTATAACGATCAAAACAAAATTTACTAATTTTATAAGGAACAGAAACATTTGTAAATTCAAACCTATATAATCTAATACGACTTAAAAAAATCATCAATACCTCGCACAATTGAGCGGGCCTTATTCAAGTTAAAATCGATTTTGGTTGGCCTTACATGGATTACAAGAAACCATTGGATACAGATCTAATGATGGAGGCGAGGACACAATTTGTACTCTTATGTGATGTCTTAGAGTGAGAGTACCCATATTTTCCATATGGTGAATGCTTTGATTAGATTCGGCCTTGAATTGAGAATATCTTATTGGGCATTTGGCAACCCCAAAGTAGTTGTGTCCCAAGTCCTTGCTACCAGTATTAGAGTGAAGAATATATATATATATATATATATATATATATATATATATATATATATATATATATATATATATATATATATATATAGGTCGGTCCCAACATCAGTTTCATGGAGAAGATATGTGTTAAGAGGTTGTCCCGAGAAATAGAGGAAGCTTTGTGGTGATGTTGAGTAAGAGCATTTGGCATTAGGAACACGCACATTTAATCCTTATCTTATCATTGAAAATTTCTTTGGATAAGGTCACAATGTACAATCACCGCCTAAGATAGAGAGACATCACATTTAGAACACTTAATTGCACTTCGAGGCCATTTCTTGATTGTTGGTTATTACTTTTGATTCTCACTCGACATTCTACTATTAATCTTGGAGCTGATGCATATAAATAGAGAGACTAAAGTTGGTTTTTTTTTCCAACTTCCTTTGTCTTCGAACACTACCGATTTTCTTTATTTCTTTGCGACTTTAGAGGTTGTGGTAGAAATTTTTCTTTACCTCAGGTTCTATGTTCTTCATTGACTTATTTTTTGTTCTTTAAAACTTGCAAAATTATTATTGTGACTTTGTAGGCTTCAACATTTCTTCCTTCATCACTTCATACTTCATTCTTTATAATCCAGAATTAGGGTATCTGTTTTTTACCTATTAATTTCCATTAGCTTTCAAATTTAAGGCTATTTAGGATACTGAAATAGTCCCTTATAGACTTAGGTAATGGTCTAGAGCGACCATACAACCAAATAGCCTATAATACTACGTAAAAGCCATTTCACAACGGTTGAAAAGGGATACCACCACGTCTGACTAGCCGTTGTGAGTTACGAGGGTGGTTGTATGTATGATGCGTTCTACCACGATCGTGCGGACATAACTCTAAACTAGGTAGCACACTACCTATCACAACAGTTGCTTCAAACAATCGTTGTGATATTCGTTAACACATAACATTTAACAACAATTGTTCTAAACAACTGTTGTGATATATACGCTGAGTTTATTATAAATTATGTGGAGTACTTATTTCGCCAATGCTCACTAAACATATAACCTTTCAATTTTATCTAGAATATTATAATATGACAAATTAAGTTATATTAGAAAAAAGTTACATGTTCGATACTAAACAAGAATTCTTCAGTTCATTATCCGTATTTTTTCTCTTTAACAAATAGAATTTGGTTTAATGCTCATAGTTCTTCAACCCCTCCTTCCTTAACAAATAGTTCATTTTGTAAAATATTATTTACTTTGCAAACAAATTAGAGGTGGAGAAAGGGGTGGTTGAATAACTAGAAGTATTAAACCATGTTCTAACTGTTAAAGAGGGAAATGCAGACAATGGACTGAATAATTCTTGTCTAGCATTTAATAAGTAACTTGTTTTATAATATAACTTTAAAGCGCTTTTTTACTTCCCCCTATGGCTTTAAAACGCTTTAGACAGCGTTTTATAATCCCATGTTTGGGTGGAGCTTTAGACAACGTTTTGTAAAAGCGCTGCTATAGATACCCTTTAGGCAACGCTTTTTTTTCTGAAAAGTGCTGCTATAAATACCCTTTAGGTAGCGCTTTTTTCTGAAAAGCGCTGCTATGTATACCCTCTTTAACAACGCTTTACTTTATACAGCGTTTTTTTATTGCCCCACTATAGCAGTGCTTTTTTATTGCCCCTAAAACAACGCTTTTTTCATCCACTTTAGACATTACTTCTCATTAAAAGCGCTGTCTATTCCCCCCTTTAGCAGCGCTTTCCCCACAAAAATTTTTAATATAATTTTTTTTCTCATTTAAAGCAAAACGCTTCCTATTATAAAGTCGGCATATATGCACTAGATTTAATTTCACCATTTTTGCACCAGATTTTTACTAGAATTTGCACCAAAATTTTATAAACTTGAATCAAATTTCTAGCTTCAATATAAAATTTGAAACAACAACAACAACATCAATATACATCTTCAATCCATATTTTCACAATTTTTCATAAACTTGAAACAATAACAACATCAATATATACAACAATGAAACAACATCAACAATGAATTACAAAATAGCTCTATCTTCTACATCGATCTGCACCTATAACCTAAAACAAAATTAAAAAATCGAAATTCATACCATCATAATTAACCAAATAACAACAACAACAACATTGCAACACAACTATAATGACATATATTATATTCTAAAAACTCAAAGTTATACCTTATAATAAAATTCTCAACTCCATAATAAATTGACACCAATCCTCCATAACTTCATCCAATTGATCTCTTGAGTAATGAGCACATTTGAATTCATCAAAGTACTACATAATAATATAACATAGTGTCGCACCCCAAAATTTACCCGCTTAATTTAAGCCTACTGTTCATTAAACATTCGTGTATTGTGGTGGAACCGAAGTCTTCTCAATTTGCGTATTTCCTTTAAGCTGCAAAAGTTAGGTTGTGTTGTCGATCAGTCTAAGATGGCTCCCGTATTCTCTCGCTCCGCCGTTTACTCAGTTATCAAGGATCCCTATGACTCGAGGCGTATTAATTGTTTCGCCAAAAGAGCTGTATTTGCAAGTACTTCAAATTCTTGAAGTATTTGATAGCGCTTATCTCGGTGCACGATTACTCATTAATCAAGGTGTTATTAAGAATCGTCATTAGAAAGAATTTTATTGAGTTTTCACGAAAATGAGTTTTTGGGCTTTTGTTGGGCTTTTCATTTTGAGGATTGTGGGAGTGTACTATGCAAGAGCTTTTGAGGATACTTTGATGCTATTATTATAGACTCACAAGTAAAGGATTTTTGTGCAAAATTCATGGAGTCGTTTCATACAAGGGTAAAGTTGGAATAATTCTTTTTGTTCCACGGAATTTCATTTGAAAAGAAATTTGTTCTTACAAATACCATGGCAAGAAGGAAAATATCATTCAATTGAGAAAGTCGTCCAAATTTATTATTCAAGATTCAACAAGTTTACAAGGAGACGGTTACATACTTTCTCTAAAGTAGATACAAGCATTCTATTTCTGATAATTACAAGTCCTAAAGCTATTATCAACATTGGCACAGATTGAATTTTCAATATCATTCATTCAAGTTTATTGTCATGAATATTACAAAAAGAATTGTTACAAGCATGTTCTTAGTTTGCAAGGTTCTACAAAAGAAATCCTAAATCCTAAAAAACTATATTCTAGCGATGTCTTCAAATCGTCACCATCTTCTTTTCAAGCTCTCCTATTCTTGCTCTATCCATGTTCTTCATCCATCGCCATTCGATCTTCAAGCTTTCCTATTCTTTGTCATCTTCCAACTTCCACATGCCACATGAAACAAAGAAAAGCACAAGTTAGCAAGCAAAACATAAATGAATTGCGAGAAATTATCAAAAGAATTATTCTTTTTGTCGAGGGATTCATCATTAGGCGTTGGCGGGCGGGAATCAGGTTTTGAACGCTAAGCCTCAGAATCTTGTAAAAAGATTAATCATCGGCGGAAATCAATTTTGTTTGCAAATCGTGATTCAACTCAGTTCACAAACAAAATTTACTCAGAATATTCATCATAGTTTAATCCCGACAGCATACAACGAGCAAAAAAGAGGCAACAGATTCGATTCCCACAAGCATACAACGAGCAAAACGAAGCGACATTTTAATCCCGACAGCCAGCAAGCATGTATCAAGGCAGCATAAATCCCAACAGTCAATATAAAACTCAAGTCAATAGAACAGGCAGCAATCAAAGTCAAGGTTATCAGCAACAGGGGCAGTTGAGAAATCAGAGGAAATTCAGAGCAGACAGCATGGTTTAGCAACTAATGCAAGTCAAAAACTCAGGAGCAGAGCAGTACAGCATGGTGATAGGCAACCATCACAAGCAACAGGGACAGGAGCAGAGAGCAGTTCAAAACAGAGACAGAAGAAGGGACAAGATAAGATCTGTTCAAGATATATAAAAGAAACTACCAGAAAACTCTCAAGAGAAAAAAAAGAAGAAAGAAAAAACCACAGCAAAAGATCAAGGGCATCTGTTCTTAGCTAAAACTCCAAACCCAACAAAAAATCATCAAAGAAAGTATTTGTTCTCAATAACCAGCATCTGAATCTAGTCTTAACAAAAACACCAAGCCAATATCCCATCTGTTAAAAACAGTCACAAAAAATCAAGAGCAATATCTGTTCTTTATCACTATCTGTTTCTTTATCACTATCAGTTCAAAAACCAGCATTCATAAAAGACACAGAAAAGACCAAAACCCAGCAATCGTTTAAAACACAAAGTCAAACATAACAATCCACCGAAACCTAGCCTAACTCATCATTTCCCTCAACCCAACCCTTCAGAAAGTTTATACTCAGAAATTGATTTTCTGACACAGAGAAAGAAGAAGGAGGAAGTGAAGAACGGTCTCACCCGGAAGCTACAAAGGGGGTCGGTTCCAACAGCTAGGGTTCCAATCCCTTCGAAATCCAAATCCAATCGGTACACATCTGTAAAACAACATTAAAACACGCATCAGTGATCAGAAATCGATGCATGCAACAGTGAGTGAAAGGGACAATCGCGACAGCGAGAGAGAGAGACGGAATCGCGGCGACAGCGTGAGAGAGAAGAGAGGCCGGCGACGGAGATAAAATGGGGGTTGCCGGTGAGGGTCTTTTGGGACGATGAGGGTGTCGAGAGAATCGATCGATCGAGAGAGACAACGAAAGTGTGAGAAAAAACCATGAGAGGCCGTGAGGGTTCTGGGTCGAGAGAGAGAGAGAGCAGATGAGTATTTTATTTATTTTCTTCTTTCATTTATTTTGTTTTAAGATAATAGGATTAGGATTATTATCAGTATTATTATTAGTTAACTATTATAATTACTAATTATTATTATTATTTATTACTTAATAACTATTATTATTATAATCTATTAATTTATTATATTTTCTTAATTAAATTACTACTATTATTCTCCTAAATCATTAAAATTATTAGTACACTTCTAAAATAAAAAATACAAAATAATAAATAATAACGTTAGTTAGATTATTATAAGAAATTTCTAGCATTTTTTCTGTATATATCCCCATTTGTAAATTTGTACCCCCATTCCCCACTTGTTGTAATAATTAATAAATAATTTTATTGCTTTATTATTTAATTACTCGCAAAGCACAACCAAAAACATTTTCAAACTAATACTCGTGCGAGCCATTTTTTTAACCTTGAGTTGACAAAGCTTTGAAGCGTCACAACGGCCACACATTTGCGCACACACCACGCTTACTCTTGGGCTTACAATGAAACTTTAATTGATTAGTTAAACATTATTTAATTATCTAATTAGGTTATTTAAAATTAATTAGTTTACTAATTAATTTTATTTAAACTAATTACTTGATTAAGTTTCGTTTAATTAGTCGATTGAATTTATTTCGTGCATGCACCTACACAATAGATTGTTTAAGCCACCTTGTATGGGCTTTTAATTTATTTAATGCTTGTATGCAATTGTTTGTTCTTTTCCATTATCACACCTTAGGACCATATGTTCAATTAACCATAACTCGCATCGCAAAAACACTTTCGCAATAAAGTTTCAAACCTCGATCCAACGTCGAGTGCATTTTTCGAACTCTTTTTCATAATAAAGTACAAGTTTTTTAGCCGTTAGACACTAGACTAGTTGTTAAAAACTTGTCCCCCAAACAAACTTTAGTCTTTAAGTCGTTGGACGCTAGACCCGTGGCTTAAAGACTCCTAAATAACGTGAACTCGTTTCACTTCACTTTTTCTCAAGAAAACTTTTTGGGTGATAGACGACTTGTGCGAACTTTCGTTCCTCGGGTTTCTAGTATTTGAATCGTGAGACGCTAGCCTCGTTGTTCGGTACTTTTTCATCCACATAAAAAACAATTCAATTCATTCAAATTCTTTTATCGCTCATATGCGATAGTAAAAAACTCTTTTCGGATAAAGAGGGTGCGATAAGTCGTTTCAAACACGAACGAGGACTTAAGCTTTTCAAACAAACAAAACGAGTCCTAGTTCAAAGTATTTGAAATGTCTAAATGCACGATTTTTCCTATAAAATCAATACAACAAACTTAAAGCCTTTTTAAGAGGAACTACAGAGTTTTGACTTTCCCATTGCACGAGGGAATATGTAGGCACACGGTTCTGAAACCGTGTCAAACTCAAAATAATAATAAACAAATTTTGTTTTCTTTTAGCATCCATAAACTAGTAAACACACAAATGCGTATAATTAAATGGGTCTCATCGAGTACGATGGATGTAAGGGGTGCTAACACCTTTCCCTTACATAACCGACTCCCGATCCCACTTTTTTGGTCACGTAGACCGCCTTATCCGCTTGTTTTGGGTTTTATCTATATTTTCCCGTTCTTTTTAGAACAAATAAAATTAGGTGGCGATTTCACTAGTTTTCGAGAATTAAAAGATTTTTGAAAATCGAGTTGCTTCACATAGTATGATTTAATTAAAACACTAAGTCATTTTATGAGAATTATTAAAATAATTCCTAAGTTAGAAATTCATATCGTGGATGGAATCTCTAATCGATCCAAAAGAAGAGTTTCTTTGATAAACCTCAACATAAAATAACCGCAATCTATACCATTATGCTGACGAGGACACTACACGTGGAAAGAAAATACGGATATACATCAAGATATACACCTTAACTTGTTTGATCAAGTATCATCACTATATAATCAAAATTGTGAAAATATACATCCACTTTGATCCACGAAATGTTGTTGACTCTACTCTTTAGTACTTGAATATCTCTTTGTGCTCGAAAACTTTGTAGAATGCTATAATAAAATATAAACGAATATTTAGAACTATCTCACATAAATAATTAAATATACACACGAATATTTTAGAACAATCTCACTTACGTATCAATCGTCTTCTTCATATCTGGCTATGTTGTCCAATCATTGCCCAATGAATCCAAATAATATACAATTTTTCTCACAGGATTAATCGCAACCAATAACCAATGTCCACTATAATATTAAATAAAGGTTAGATGGAAACTTTCCACACAACGTCAAAATAGAGGAAAGTTAGAACGAAAATCTTGCTTATGGCCAATATTATATGGTAAAAAGAACAACTTTTCTGTATCTTTGCTGGCCATAAATAAACAGAGTACAAATGCTATTACTTCATCTGGTTTTGAGTTAATTGACCCTGCCCTGCGTGAACAAAGTTGGGATTTATGAAACCAAATCTGGATTCTTTTCCACGCGGGCGAATCAACTTATCATACAGAAACCTTAAATAAAATCATCATTAACGTTAATTAGTCATTGAAATGAGTGAATAAATTCTTCAATTAATTAATAGCGACGCCTAATGTCAAATGTCCAAAAACTTGTTCCAAATCCTCCTTACCAATTGTTGTCATGCCTTCAGAACCATAAATGTTTGCATCATGTGTATAAGACTAGTACCACCTTGCGAAATAGTTGTGAAGCTTACATAAGTCTGAAGGCACGACCTATATTGTGAAGTAGTTTTCTTTCTAGACGCGGTCTTCTTAGCGACACTCTTTATTTTTGTGGGAATGTTGTTAATTACAGGCTCCTTACCCCTACTGACTTGTTCAATCTCATTAACAGGAATAATCTAAATATCATAAAATTAGTTTGGTCAAGTATAAGATGAGGAATTAACATTATCTATGCATAAATATCATATAATTATGGTGTACCAGTTTTTTTGATGCCACTGACTCGGTTGGCCACGTAATCCCCTTATCTTTTGGTTTGGATTTTGTAGGAGTCTAACATTACCATACAAAAAAATGTAAGTAAAATGACCGTAAAAAATTTGATTACTCAAAGGTTCATAATGGTTTTAATTATACCTCATCATCTACGCGAACGAGTCTTGAAAGCCATGCAACATACGCTCATATTGCCTCTCCCACCAATGTTGCATCCGAAACTTCGTCTAGGATTGGTAATAACGCACTCTCCTCTAAAGCAATATCAATTGATACTTTCAAATATCCATAAGGAAGTTTTTTATGATGAAGTACTTCTCCCAGAGTGTTATGCAAGTTTCCCTTGCCAACCATGCGATACGTCGGTGTCTCTAACAAGCGTTGACAAGGTGAAACGCCCTAAAACCAATAATAAATATGACATCGTTAATGTGTATATCTGCCAGTTAAATAAATTACAATAATTTAATTTCATAATAATATATATAATCACCTCGGGAATACTCGGGTGAACTGCACAATTGACACTAGCTATGTCACTAGTATCTTTAACACATGAAGCTTCCCTTTATGATTGATGTCTTGCTTTATCCTTCCTCAATTCAAGAACTTCAGCTTCTAATGCATCCAACCTTGCCTGTAGTTCTTTATTCCTAGAAGCTTTTGTCTTTGGATTGTTGTTTTTCAAGGATGTTGGAGTAACCCCATGTCCCTTACCCCTCACCCGAACATAATACTCACGAACATCTAATGCTCGACTTAGTATGCTCCTGCAATCATTTGGTGGAGATATAGACTGAGACATAATCTCCTGCAATCATTTACGTCACTTATACTATGAAATTTTGGGGTTTTTTGTTTGGCTTTAAAAGCTTCCCATTCTTTAAGTGAAATCACATATGCATATTCCGTTGGACACTCTGCATCAACAAAATTTTGTTCGGCATCTTTAAGATACTTTCTGTTTAAATATGTTCTAAACCCTCTTAGTAATTTTCTGGCCAATCCAAGACAATAATATTTTCTGTTATCATAAATGTTGAAAGACCTCTACGAAAAACATACACAGAGTGTGTTAGTATAAGTAATTTAAATACATAATTTTAATTTAAAGACATAATTTAAAGTACATTTATCTCACTCCAGATTTTGTTTTTAGCGTCATCCAACTTTTCATCTCTCCACTCATCATAAGTAATTGGAATTTCTCTTCTTACAACTGTACCAATGTAACTTGTCAATTTAGAACTGTTAGGCTCAATTAGTCGGTCACTTGGACTCCAAGGCACATCATATTTTATGTATCTATCTCTATCATGGACGATATTCTTCATAATAGTTTTTCCTCGTTTAATTTCTCTTTCCACTCCCTTAGCGGATTTGCCTCCACCATTGTCTCCATCATTAATAGAATTATCGTGTGGGTGATTCTCGTTACTAGTCATCTAACCTGTAATAAAGAAAAACATAAGTATATAATGACAAATATTTAATTCCAAATATATAATTCTAAATATCTAATTCCATAATTAATTGAGTATTTAAAATGACAAATATATATTTTTATTGAAAATGACAAAATATATAACATTACTATATTACCTCTTTCAATAACATCTCTTTCTTTTCTTGGTTGGATTGCGAATAGCTTGTCTCCTAAGAACACGGACGGAGGGATTGATCCAAATTCCCTCATCATGATCTTTTCTGATATATGATTCATCTGCTATAATATTGTCATCTTGATCGTTTCTAATATACGACTCATTCTCAACATCAACATCACCTTGATATACACTTTTATCATCAATCACTTTGTTAGATAAAATCACTGTACACCATTTCGTACTCTTTGGGTCAGTGACGTAGAACACTTGTTTAGCTTGAGAGGCTATAATAAAAGGATCATCTTTGTATCCCACCCTATTAATATCCACTTACAAAAACCCTGACTTGTCCATTCGTATGCCACTATTATGTACCCACTTGCAACCAAAGATAGGAATCTTAAACTTTTCGTAATCAAACACCCATATGTGATCGATAACCCCAAAATATGACAAATTTTCATATTTGGGGTTTAAGTCCTTCATACTAGAAATGTGCATTGCTTCAGTTACCACAGTGAAACCACTATTTTGCATAGTACTTTTATCATCTTGTTCTTTGGTATAAAATGTGTATCCATTAATTGCGTATCCTCTATAAGAAAACACAAGCGAACATGGACCATATACCAAACATCTGAACCTGTCTGATATTGAAGCGGGATTTGAATGAAACTTTGAATAAATATGATCCTTAAACCACTGTATAAAACTTTGATTATGCTCTCTTACTATCCAATTTTCATTTCTACTCTAATTCTCACCTCGGAGTATAGCCTTGTACATTTCAACAAGCGACTCAACCACATTGTCATTGTGCAGAACATACAAATGCACTTGATCCCGTTCATCTCTTGATACTGTCACAATTTCATTTACAATTTATTTTTTACCTTCTTTTTTTTCGAAAATATGAGATTTGGGGAGTCCAATGGATTGCACATTGGACAAAAATTCAGTACAAAAATCAACCGCTTTTTCAACAACTTATCGCTCAATAATACAACCCTATGGACGACTTTGGTTTTTCACGTACCCTTTTAATATTTTTATATAATGTTCAGAAGGATACATCCATCTCATATAAGCTGGTCCAGACAATTATGTCTCTTTCACAAGATGAACAACAAGATGAACAACAAGATGTCCCATAATGTCAAAAAATGATGGAGGAAAATACATTTCAAGGTCACACAAAGTAATAACTATTTATTTTTGCAAAATTGGTAAGATCTAGGGATCGATCACCTTACTACTAATTGACGTGAAGAAAAAACATAATTTAGCTATAGCGCTTCTTACTTTTTCTAGCAAAATAGAACGTATATCTATTGGTAGAAAATGTTCCATTATGACATGGCAAACATGTGTCTTTGAACTTTTTAACTTGAGGTCTTTCATAGACACGGGTCTTCTAATGTCTGAGGAGTAACCTTCTAGAACTTCAAATTCACTCAGAAACTTACACAATATTTTTTTCTCCTTTCTAGATAGAGAATAGCAGCAGGTGGTAGATATGTTCATCTTCCTTTCTTCACGGGTCCTAATTAAGTTCTTATTCCCATCTCTACCATGTCCTCCCTTGCTTTAAGGTCATCCTTAGACTTTCCTTTTATATCGAGTAACGTACCAATAACACTTTCAAATACTTTTTTTCCCAATATGCATAACATCAAGAAAACATCTTACGTACAAAGATTTCCAATATGGAAATTCAAAAAAAAAATGACCTCTTCTTCCACCCACATGTGACAAATTTATGTGTAAAAGGTTTTGCCAAACTGAGTACTCACATCTTTCACCTTTTCAAAAATCTGATCACCTGTCAATCCAGGTGGAGCTCTACTTTGTTCAGTATCTCCATTGAACGCTTTTCTCCATCCACGATATTGATGTTTAGAATTTAATAATCTACGATGACTGAGAAAGACATTCTTCTGGCAAACTCTCAATTGCATCGTACCGGTTCCATCTTCACAGTCAGGACACACTTTTTCACCTTTAATGCTAAATCCGGATAGATTTCCGTATGCTGGAAAATTGCTAATTGTGCCAAACAACATCGCCCTCAAATTAAAACTTTCTTTCCTATATCCATCATAAACCTCCACACCGTTCTCGCACAAAATCTTCAAATCTCCTTTTAAAGGTTTCAAGTATACGTCTATGTCATTCCTGGTTGTTTAGGCCCATAAATTAACATAGATAACATCATGTACTTGCGCTTTATACATAGCCATGTAGGTAGGTTATAAATTATAAGAATCACAGGCCATGTGGAATGTGAGATACTTTGAAGACCATGCGGATTCATTCCATCTATAGATAATGCCAAACGAAGGTTTCTTATTTCTCCTCCAAAATTAGGATAATCATTATCAATTTTCTTCCACTGTGATGCATCTGCCGGATGTCGAAACTCTCCATCGATAATTCTTTCATCTATATGCCAAGTCACGTGTCTTGCATCGGTTTCACTACGAAACATGCGTCTAAATATCGGAATAATAGGAAAATACCATAAGAATTTCGTTGGAGATAATTTTTTCTTATGTCAAGATAAACCGCACTTAGGGCACTCATTCAACAATGCATATTCGTTTCGAAACAAAATGAAATCATTTAGACATGCATGTATCTTATCATAGCTCATGCCAATAGAGCATAAAATTTGTTTGGCCTCATAGGTTCGATTAGGAAGAACTTTATCCTCAGGAAGCATATCTCTCAAAAGGGTTAATAACTATGTGAAACTTTTATCCAACCATCCATTGCGCGCCTTTAAGTTGTACAACTTTAATACCATAGACAGTCTTGTAAATTTAGTGCAATCTTTATACAACGGTTTCTCTGCATCGCTTACCAAACTCCCAAACATTTTGGAACTATCCTGAAGATCTTCTTCAAGTGCTTCTGCAATCTCTTCGACTCGATCACAATAATATGTATCCGTGACATTGTCGTATGAAGCATAGGTCACATTACTCCCCCACCCCCGGTTCAACATTCTCGCTGCTTTTCTCACCATGAAATATCCAACACGTATAACTTCGACCAATTCCATGCATCAGTAAATGTGATTTCAATCCATCTGCGTCAATCCACCCACATAACAACAACCCAAGCAAGGACATTTCATTCTAATGGGGTCTTCAGCATGTTCAACAACAAACTTAACGAACTCTATTACTCCATTCTCGTGCTCTTTTGACAATTAATCGACACACATCCATTTTATCCATGGTTTTACTATTAAGTAAGCTAAACAAAAACACTAATTAGTCGGAAATCAATCCATAAATTATTTTCTTTCGACTATGACAATGAGATCATCCTGCATACTCGCAGTGGTACACTCAGATATATATATCCCGTTTTAAGAACATACCATTGGTGGAAATAGATATTTTGTTTCGTTTCTCGATGATTTTAGTCAAAAGCTCTTGATCTATGTGATCAAGCGAAAGTACTAAGTATTTGAAATCTTTAAGAAATCGAAGAAGTTACTGACATTTGCAACACAGTCGAAGTCGAAGAGGGTGTGGCTAGCATAAGCCAAAGATCTCAAAGAACTAAAGTTATTCCAGCAAGACATAATGAGTATGAAGTGGTTGGTGATGATCAAGTCACACCAGATGGAGAATTAATTCATTTTGGTTTACTTGCAGATGTTGAATCAATCAACTATAGCGAGGCTTTGAACATTAAACCGTGGAAGTCTGTTATGGAATACAATAGAAATAAACACCACATGAGAGTTAGTCGAATTGCCAGCACATACAAAAATTATCAAAGTAAAGTGGGTGTTTAAGCTGAAACACAATGTTGGTGAGTCGATAGCAAGACATAAAGTAAGAGTAGTAGCTCGAGGTTTAGTTCAAAGAACAAGACTCGACTACTCTGAAGTATTTTCTCTAGTAGAAAAATTGGAGATTGTTAGACTAATGATAGCATTGGGATGCAACCAAGACTGGTCGACATTTCATTTACATGTGAAATAATTTTTTTTGAATAGTCCTTTAGACAAAGAGGTTTATGTCACACAAACTCCAGGGTTTGTGATTCATAAGGAAGCGAGTAAAGTATATAAGTTGCACAAAACACTATATGGCCTCAAGTAGGCACATATGACATGGAACAACAAGATCAAATCATACTTAGTCAAATTGGGATTTGTAAAATGCAAGTCTGAGTATGGAGTTTATGTTCAGAATATAACACAAGACATAACAATCATCTGCATATATATCGATGACTTGCAGGTAACTGGAAATAGCTTGGAGAACTTGTCAAAGTTTAAAGAGCTGATGAAGATGGAAATCGAAATGTCAAATCTAGGAAAATTGTCATATTTCCTAGGAATGGAATTTCAAATCTCGAAGCAAGGTATGGTGCTACATCAAAGGAAATATGTCATAGAGATACTCAAGAGATTTAGAATGGATAATTTGAATCATGCATCCTCACATGTCGAACCAAATGTGAAGTTGGAGAAGCATGGAAAGGAAGACAAAGTCGGTGTAACTTTGTTCAAGCAAATTGTTGGATCTCTGAGATATGTGTGCAACAATCGACTTGATATAAGTTTCGCAGTCGGACTAGTAAGCAGATACATGAGTGAACAAAGTGTATCAGATGTAACACCCCATCTAAATACCCCGAAATATATTAATTAAATTAACATTTAAATCATCTTTAATCAGAGTTTAACACGGTAATCACGGGATGTCACAATTAATAGGTAAAAATAAAAACTTCATTCAAACAGTAGCCATGCTACACTGAGGATCAACATTTTCAATAATTCAGTCAAATTAAGACCATGTCTTACACAGTGGAAAATATCATCACCAAAAACGGAATAATTCAATCATTGTATTCCCAACAAAATTTTAATTAAACAATAAACCAATGTCTAATTTCTCATCTAACGTTCCCCAGTGTTACAATCTAATCAGAGCATGACACTGACACGCGGACTAAACGATAAGCTCTAGAGCCATCCTCACCGACTCTTCACCGCTAACCTTAATCGAAATGGTAAAGTAAGGTGAGACTTCTCATAATTAAAGCATATTATAAGTCTTTCAATCAATAATATATCACAAGCATATTATTTCACCCACTTCACATAAATTCATATTCACACACAACCACCTTCATCATGCATAATCATAACAATCAAAGAAGAGTAACACTGCAAGACATCCTAACATGTTACCACTTCATACAAATACAATGCAGACTCAATGCATGCGGTACCGACTCGTGACCAAGTCACCCAACACTGATCCATCATCAACCGGATACAGTACCATCGATTCGTCCATAACCACTCGGACACGAATCCTCGCTTAACCACCCATCCTCACTGGTATCGGTTATCGGCAATCCAAGTCAAATTCCGCACAATGGGAATTAACTTCACCAAACAATGCAAATGCACGCACATCACTAGCACGCAACATCAATCAGTCTATGTATACATTCATTTAACATAACTGAATCACAACAATCAACATGATATATCAACCAATCATGCATACATCTAACATCAGCATAAACATGCAAACCAATCAACATGATATATCAACCAATCATGCATACATCTAACATCAGCATAAACATGCTATTACATCTACACATTACCAGTATTCTCATCACCAAAAGTCCTCTACTACACATACGTCATTATGTGTCAGTTAATAATCATTTAATTCAAAATTCAACCCCTTTCCAAAATAATTTCAGGTTTTCTAAAATATTTTCATTTTATAAGGTAGAGCATAAAATTTAGGAAATAACGTCCAAAACGGCGCTCAAAACGGACTTACGGTTTGAAAGTTATGAATTTTTGAAGTTTTGAAAATTTTAAAAATATTTCAGTGGAACCCGGTTCCTCCCTGGGAGTAACCGGTTTCCACAATTCCAAAAATCAGCGCCCCTGGAAAAATGCATGGGGAACCCGGTTCCTCCAGGTAGGGAACCGGTTCCCAGAAATAAAAATCCTATTTTCTGGAAAAATTCACGTGGAACCCGGTTCCTCCCACACAGGAACCGGTTCCTGAGTACAAATTTTCAGTTTTTCAAAAGTTTTCAAAGTGGAACCCGGTTCCTCCCCACTGGGAACCGGTTCCCACGTACCAAAATATCATTTTCTGCATTTTTGACAGCATTCTTCCATTCTAACTCAATCCACACATACCCATACGAATTTCATCATTGGAAACACCAAAATACATCAATTTGCATCATTTATCACATCAATTATCATCTTCCTATCAGTCATAATTGGTATCTGACACCCTAATCAATTCAGACCTACCATCTGACACAATCTGACACCCATAGGGATACATCCATGGAAACCTAGAAATTACAAACTAAGATTTCCTAACATGCCATGATCTATAATATCAAATCAAAACCTATAATAAGCAATAATCAATCGAAATCACCCCTTACCTTGTGGGTTCTTCGAATCTGACACTTCTAGGTTTTCTTCCTTCTTTTCTCCTCTTCTCACTTCACGTATCTTGTTTTCTCCAAAAATGACTCTATTTTCCTTCTTTCCTTATTTTATTCCTTTTTATTCCTTTTAACATATATAAAATAAGTATTATTTCTCATTCTCCAATTAATTCCATCATTAATCTTAATAATCCAATATATTAAATAAATTATGTCCTCAATTAATTTAATAATTAAAAATCATAATTATTTAATTACCGAATTATTTTGGGGTGTCACATCAGACATGAAGGCTGCAAGAAGAATTGTGGGATACTTAAAAGGATCAATAGACTATGAAATTCTATTTCGACGAGATTCTGAAGGCAAAGAAGCAACAATTAATTGTTTTTTAGATGCTGATTGGTGTGGAGATAAGGAAGATTAAAAAAGCACAACTGAATATTTCTTTTGATTATTCTATGACTCAATCTCATGGTGCTCGAAAAAGAAATATGTTGCAGTATTATCATGTAAAGCTCAATATATAATAGGATTCTATGTTGCATGTCAAGCAATTTCGATCAGATCGATACTTGAAGAAATTGAGGTCGAAGTGAAGAAACCTTTTGTGTTGTAAATCAACAACAAGTCACCCAAAAATCTGGCGAAGAATCCAGTTCTGTATGGAAGAAGTAAGCATATCGAAGCTAGATTTCACTTCTTGAGGGAAAAGGTAAGTCGAGGTGAACTTGAAGTTAGACATTGGTCAAGTGAAGCACAGTTGACCGACATTTTCACCAAAGGAGTGAAGATCAACAACAGAAATAGTTTAGATTGACTATTTTTTAGAGTATGTTCAACAACTTGGATTATGGGGTATGTTGAGATACTAGACCTAATCCAAATTGTGTAACCTAAGTCCAAATTCAATTAGGATTTGTTAACCTACTTAATGTATGAGTTAAGTGTATATAAATAGTCATAATTTGTATCATTCTTTGAATAATTCAAGTCAATAATAAAATGAGAAAAAGTATACACTGACAGTGTAAAATATTTTTACACTGTCAACCAATCAGGGTCATGTATCCAACCAAGTCATATTTTTAATTTAAAAATACATATATAACATGGTAGAATGTTATATTTCTATTGGAAAAGAATGTAAAATAAATTTACACGGACTGTGCATTACCTTTAACTTCTAATAAAATTATTTTTTCATTTATCACCTCTTTCTTCCTTCTCTAAAAATGTCTCGTGCATTAATCATTTACGTCTACTTCGTAAGATATGGAGTACTATTTTCCTTTTATTTGTTATTTACATGCAATTATTTTTTGACAAATTTATTATTTTTATGTAACTTGAAATTTGTGTCTTTCATAATAGAATTTCTCTTACAAATTTGAAGCCATCAGTTTTTTGAGATTATGTACAATGGACAAAATTGCACCGACCAAAAAAAGTTTTTAAACTTAAATTAATAAATAGATTTTAAATGTTTTGAGAAAAACTAAATTGAAAATTCATAGAAAGACTCGGGGATAGAAGAGAGAAGAAAATATAAGCAGGTACTAAACTTTCTAATTACATGTCATTAATTCATTTCAGAAGAAGAAAAAAATTGATGTCTTTATTTAAACCAATATTTCCATATCTAATTATTATTGAGTACCAGAAAAGCATAAAACAAAACTGTACCTCTCTTTTATTGTTTATCTTCAGTTAACATTTATATTTTGAAAATACACAAAAATCAAAAGAATGTATGAACAAAAGAATGAATGAATTAAACCCAGCAGCCACAGGATAAAACCAGAAAAGCTATGAACACAGTACATGATCACCACACACTCACTCCATCATAATTCTGAATTCGTCAAAACTAAGCAGACCATCCCCATTCAAATCAAATCTTCCAATCATCAACTTACATTCATCAATGGACTTTGAATCTCCCAATTTTTTCAACATTCTTTTCAAACTCTTTGGTGTTATGAAGCCACACCCTTCATTATCATACATTTCAAACGCTTCCTTCAAATCCTTCAGCTTTTCTTCCTCACCACCAGATTCCATAAGCTTTATCAAATCCTCAATACTCAATAAACCATCACCATCAGAATCCAATGACTGGATAGCAATTTCTGCTTCTTTCAATTCAAAGTCTCCACTGATCTTCCTCATTCTACTCCTTAACTCGGTCGGCGAAATCTTTCCGTCACCATCTTCGTCAAAGAAACTAAGAACACGTTCAAATTCCATCAAGTCCCTCCTGATGTCAATTATATATTCTTGTATTTGTTGACAAGCAAAAACCCTAAAAAGTATACAAAGTGAAGTTGAATTATAACAAACGATAGAGGAATGAATATGGTTATGAATTATGATGAGACGATATAATATTTGTGTTGGCAAAATTGGATGAATGAATTGATGGTGTGTTATGGTATTTATAGTATGTAAAATTATGAAGGCGTGTTGGACAAATTTATGGAAGATGGATTGGTTGAGCAAGCAAGTTGTGGGAGTGTTCCAGGAAGAGAGGAACGGCATTAAACGTCACGGCTGTGCAAATTCGTTAGTGAGAGAAAATGGATAACGCGGGCCAGGACAATTATGCTGACCTTGTTAATATTTTATTATTTAATTTATTTTTATGTTGGTGGAGTGTAGTTAATGGCAAATGGCAGGGCCGCCCAATGAGTGTCCAAACGCGTCGGTTACCACCGCAGTCACACGGTGGATACACTTGCATATTTGTCAGCATAATTGTTTATTTATCCGTATTTAAAAGGTGTGTTGTGTATTTAAATGTTTATTATTTAGAATTTATATATTTACTTTATATACCATCTGAACATATTTATAAGGAAAAACATCTTAAGAAGCTATTCAATGTTTTAAAACTTTAAATATAATTTTAATATATTTAATTTAATTTAATTTTTTTTAATTATAGTATGCTTAACATAAGTTCTTAGGGCACATGTTAGTATAATTCTATTTATAAACATATTTATAAGGAGCAACTTTTTTTAGATTCATTGAATCATTGATATATTTAATTATTATTTTAAATCACATACATCAATGATTCAATGAATCTAAAATTTTATTGTTGCTTATAAATATGTCCAGAGAGTATATTTTATTTCATCATCATTTAATTTTAAATAATTTTTAAATAGATAATGATTCATATATTCACCTCAAATTGGCCGTCACTAAAAGACACACTTTTATCTTGTAATACAGTTAAGAGACATAGTGTTTTAATAATGAAAATTACACAAAAGAGATGAGCTATTAACGGTCTTCAAGAATTAAAAATGATAGCGAAGATACAATCGTTAAAAATGAACGAATTAATGTTAAAGATAATTGCATTCTTAATCACACAAAGGTTTCAAACAACCGCCAACCAATCACTCCTAGTGTTAATATATCATCTATATTCTTAATTGTGACTATTTGAAAGAAAAAGTCTTAATTCTTGCCTCAAATCTCCTCCCCACGCCTTATCCACATTTCAATTTTGTCATAAATTCTTCTTGTTACAATGCAAGTATCAAATAAATGAACTGAAGATTCATCTTTTGTCAAGCAAAAGATGCATTTAGTTTCCCCACCTCCCATTATAATTCCTCTTCTCCATAATCGGTCTCTTATAGGTAGCCTATCCAACATGAGCCTCCACCTGAATGTCCTTATGTTAGAAAGCACACACAACTTCCACAAAAAGCACAAAGCTTTCTTAAAGCATGAGTTCATCAAGTTGATGTCCTCACGAGTACAAATTTTTTTCTACAAAAGCTTCCCAGACGAAGTTGTTCACTACTCCTTGATGTGACTCGGTTCAAGCCGGCAGAAAACTCAATTATGTCATTAAACCACTTGATTCTTCATCAAAATGTCCTCCCTCCACCAGCCAGCTTTTGCCGCTACCATGAACGACTTCACAATTGTATCGTACAACTTTGGATAAGCCTATGAAAGCGGTTGATTTCCCAACCACTTGGTGAACCAAAATGAAGTCGATTCGCCATTGTTAAATCGACGAGAGATTAGATCATTTACATAAGCTTCTCTAGAGCCCACACAATCATTAACCAAAATTAGATCCCGCCACCAAATAGAATAATTATTTGTTAATACCCTTTGTCATTGACGAACTTCTTACCTTCGATTTATTGTATCTATAACTCAACAATGTTCTCCAAATATCATCCTCTTCATTAATAATTCGCCACTTCCATTTCATCAAAAGGGTCGTGTTAGAACACTCGACATCTCTTATACTAAGCCCTCTTTGGTCCCTTATCTTTTCACACTTTCCTTCAACTAACCCAACGAACTCTTTTTTTACCTTCCACTCCCCTCCAAAGAAACCTACTTTGGATGCTCCTGGTTTGTTGTATCACTTTATTTGGGGAGATATAAAAAGAAAAAGAAAAAGTGGAATCGAATTAAGAACCGAGTTTATAAGCTCAACTCTCCCACCAATAGAATGGAATTTACCGCTCTACTTCAAAAGTCTATTTCTCACGCTTGTAATTGCATATTTCCACATAGTTAACTTCCTCGGACTATCCCCACTTGACAATATCCTATCATTAATGTGAACTCTATAGATGTTGCTTTAGAAAAAATTGACTTTCAAACCCGACATAAATTCAAACCCTTTAAGAATGGACTTTAAGCACCATAGGTTATCATTTCCGTCATCTCCAAATATAATTGTGTCATCCGCAAATTGGAGAATATGGACAGAATAATTACTTCCGAAGTAAAAACCTCTATAATCTCCCAACTCCGCCTTGTCCATCAACCTTGCTAACCCCTCCATTACAATAACAAACAAAAAAAGGATAAAGAGGATCGCCTTGTCACAATCATCTTTCCACTTTAAAGTCCTTCATGTTACTACCATTAACAGTCACTTCCATTGAGCCCGTGAAAACGCATACCTCCATCAACTTTAACCATTTAACACTGAATCCCATCATTGTAAGTAAGTGTCTCATGAAATTCCAATTCACCCTATCATAAGCTTTCTTGTAATCCACCTTCAATACCAAGCAACTTTTTCTCTCCCTTTTAGCGAAGTCAAGAACTTCTTTAACCATTAGAATTGCATCCAAAATATTCATATTTTTGATGAAAACTGATTATTTAGCCGAAATAATCTTACCAATGACCTTCTTGATTCTTGCAGCCAAAAGTTTAGAAACAATCTTGTATAAAATACCAACAAGACAAATTGGCCTATATTTCGATAAGAGCCGAGGATTCTTCACCTTAGGGATTAACACAATAAAAGATGAGGTGCATACTTCAACTTGATAAAATATATCTCAAAAAATTGATGTATCTGAAATAGAAAATAAGATTGAGTTGAAGGTAACTGGTGTAGAAGGTCTTCTGATATAACGATAGAAGTTTATGGCAATTAAAGAGAGGAATATTTATAAGATTAATATTTCAACATTAAAATTAGTGTTTGAGAGAGATGGAACTACACAAGTGTGAATGAGAGTAATATTTAGGCGTGACTTAAAGTTACACTTATGTAGGAGAGACGATTAAAACCGTTCTTGGTTGCCCGACATGGATTGCAGATGACCGTTGAATGCAAATCAAATATGGAGATGAGGACAAAAGTTTAACTATTTTGTGATGTTTTAGAGCAACATTACACATGTTTTCCATATGGTAGATACTTCAGTTAGATTTGGCATCTAAATTGAGAAGGCTTTACTGGGCCAAGGGCAATTCTAGAACATTTATCCCCCAAGTTCTTGCTACAACTATTTGACTTAAGAATGTAGATGTCGGAATATGTGAGTCTGGTCCCAACACGAGCTTCTCCGAGGTTATAGGTGCATTGAGAGGATTTCTTGAGAAATAAAGGAGGCTTTGTTGTGACACTCAATAAGAGCGAGTGGATTCTAAATCATGTGCATTTAATGTCTGTCTTGTCATCAAATCAATTATTTTAATAAGGACACCGTGTTCCATCACCGCCTAAGATAGTGAGATAATGCGTTTAGAGCACTTGATTGCAATTGAGTTTCATTACAAAATCAAGGCGACTTCTTGACCATTAGTTGTGGCTTCTGATTTTCCCTCAACTTTCTACTATTGTTCTTAGTGTTCTTTATAATGCCCCATAATGCTTTCAGAATTACCAACTGATCCGTCAAACCAACATGAGTCTTTTCAGCGTGCTTTTCCTTACTCACACATTTTTCGGGAAGCTTTCGATAATGTTACCCATCCAAATACTATTCGAAATCAAGCCTCCTTAACTATGGATTTCTTATTTGTTAGGCTACCGAAAACAAGATGCATCTTTTTTTCCGGTAGCCTAACAAATCCACTCTACTTGACTTAAGGTATAAAATCAGTTCACACGCAAAAGTAAGATACATTCTCTAATATCAACTATTCACTACACTCATCTTGAATATTGAACTGACTTGGACATTGGATTATTAAAGATGCAAGTCCACCTCCTATCACTATGGTAGAGATCAAAAATGTCGTTTCAAAATTACCAGTCCTCCAACTACATTCAATTTTTATTCATGAAACGGAACAAACCCTTTAGTGTTCTAGTAGATTTAAAGTGGCTCAAGTTATTATATTTAAATCTGTTTGACTACTTTAAATCTTACTTTTTCTAAAATAATAGGGCTCAAGATAGCCGAGGTTAAAACAATAATTGCATTTATAAACATAATGATTTATTTTCTTTTTAGTGTGACATGCGTTACTAAAACGTTTAGAATTTATTTTAGGTTTATAACCTAAACTGTATTTTATTATATGGTGATTTTTGATTACGTAGAAGAATATTCAAAGTTTCTCTTCCTTTAGAGAATTTATTAATTGTGTTTTATAAATCATCATTTTTTATTTTTTAAAATATCACATTGATCACACTTTCAACTAAAACTTTCATAAGAAGAGGAAGAGTTTTGAATTAAAATATTTTGTCTCTTTTTAAGACTTTACATTTCTTCGAATAAATTTTTATTTTGAAACTCAAGGGAAGAAATTGTGGTTTTAGAGGTAGAGACATAGTGTTTTAATTACTTGTTTTATTATTTAATTTATTAAAAATGTGAAATGAGTAATGATAAGAGAAATGTGAAGTTGCCTCATCTTCTTCACAATCTACCACGGGACAGATGTTAGAATCTTCACCATTTAAGGATTTCATGTTATTGTCATCCCAAAAGATCATGTAAATTTCCTTTGCTTCTTTTTAAGATTTTGAAACTTTCTTCGATTCTAGTTTCTTCTTTAGTTCTGAGGGAAATTTAATCTTATGTGTCATTTCTTTCCACATTTAAAGCGAGTAGGAATAAATGAGGATCTTCTTCCATTCTTGTGTTGATCATCTTATTACTTTTAAAATTCTAAAGTTTATTTTTCGTACATTAGAAATTTCTTAAAATTTCAAAACATGAAATTCAGGTCTTCATCACTTTTCACTTTGCAGTCTTGATATTCTAATTCCATGTTTTTGATATTTATTACTTTTAGAGCAATATTTTTCTTATTATCACCTTCATCATCGCCTAGCCTCTTCAACTCCATCTCATATTCATGCAAATTATCAAGTAAAGTAGGCAAATCCATTAAAGACACGTCTTTAGATTCATAAATTACAACGATAATTTTAAGTTGTCAACTAAAGTTTAACATCTAGAAACTTTTACAAGTTTTTGTTTTAAAATATTTTTTCCAAAATTATCATGTGATTAATAAATATTTTTTCCAGATTTTATTAATACAATTTTTATGTGTTCAAAAACAATTAATTCAATTTTTATATATTGTCTATTTTTTCTAATTATTTTTACTTTTCAATCACAATCTTTGTACACATAATCTTCCAATAACAAATTAGGTAAAACAGAACGATGACGCATCGAAATCTTCATGATTTTTTTATGAGTGACAATTAAATTTACAACTAACAAAATAGCACAAAATTTCTTTAAGAAGAAATTTTGATGTCTTTATTTAAACCAAGATATTATTCCATGTCTCATTATTATTGACTGTTAGAAAATCAAAATACAAAGTATACTTTGTTAATGCTTAATGCTTTTGTTCCATTTTACATTTATTTTAAAAATACAAACAAAATTAAAAGAGGTTGTATTTGACATAGGAATTTACAGACTGTGTTTGACATAAGAATTTAGAGGTTGAATCATGATTTTTCATTGCATGTAAATGTACAAATAATGTAATTAGGTACAATAATGTATAAAAGAATGAAAGAAACCACTGCAGCCTATAGACACAGAAGCAGCAACATTATAGAATCAGAATCATTCCATCATAATTCTGAATTCATCAAAACTAAGCACACCATCCCCATTCAAATCAAACCTTCCAATCATTAACTTGCAATCATCAATGGACTTTGAAGAATCTCCCAATTTATTCAACATTCTCTTCAAACTCTTTGGAGTTATGAATCCACATCCTTCATTATCATACATTTCAAATGCTTCCTTCAAATCCTTCAATTTCTCATCCTCACCACCAGATTCCATAAGCCTTATCAAATCCTCAATACTCAATAAACCATCACCATCAGAATCCAATGAATCAATTGCAATTTCTGCTTCTTTCAATTCAAACTCTCCACTGATCTTCCTCATTCTACTCCTTAACTCTGTTAGCGAAATCTTTCCGTCACCATCTTCATCAAAGTAACCAAGAACACGCTCGAATTCCATCAAGTCCCTCCTCATGTTGATTATATATTCTTCACAACAAAAAATCTTAAACTGGAATAAGTTAATACAATTTGAACTGTATGAATTGAATTTGAATTATAACAAAGTAATATATTAGAATGGAATAGATTAACACGAAACGAACAAGTATTTTGGAATATGATTATGCAGACAATAGAATATTTGTGTTTCCAATATTGGATGAAACGATGGAGTATTTATAGTGTGATTTATGAAGGCGTGTTAAATAATTTGTGGAATGGAAAATTCAAGATTGATTGTGATTGCGATGATGCAACCAAGTTGCTGCGAGTCTTCGAGGAAGAGAAAAAACAGTATAAAATTAAAAGTCACAGCGTGCGTTATTTTGTTTTTTTACTTTTATTTTTTATTTTGAAGGAAGACTGAAAAAATGGATAGGTTCGGAACATTTTCAAATGACTTAGAAATAACCTATATTAACGGACAAATGGATCATGAGTTAGTTATGTTGTTACTATTTAATTTACTTTTGTAAAGTTGGTCGAGGAATAGTTAATGGCACATGGCAGGGCCGCCCAATGAGTATCCATACACGTCGGTGCCACCGCAGTCACATGGTTTACACACTGCCTTACCTTGTCGGCATAGTTGTTTATTATCCGTATTGAAAAGGTGTGTTCTGTTGTGTTGTGCATTTAAATGGAGTATATTATTTTGAGTATATATACTCTATCCTTCTTAGATTATAGGTTCTTTTTAACACTTTCAGACGATTTAAGAAATTCAATTATTATTTTATGTAAAGATATATGATTTTATAAAAATATTTTTAAATAATTATATTGAAATAAAGTATATTAAACAAAAAATCATAATAATATATTAAGATTTTAGAATGACGTATAATTTGATACACATATTTTTGACAAATGGTTTATGTAATTTAGAACCGAGGGAGTATATCATTTATTCATTATTTCATTTCTAAAATTTAATACATCAACTTAAATAAAATATATAGGAAATGATTATATTTTAAGAAATTGATGTATTTGTTTTTTTTTTCTTTCTATTTTGTACAAAAATAGTTAAAGTTGTCAATTCGAGGCATCAAAAAAATTTGTGTGTCCCAAAAGAATAGGGAACTTTAATAGACGTCCTCTTTAAGCTCGTAAGTATCTGATCATCTAGAGTAAATCATTCATTCATCTAGAAAATTCTACAGGATTCAAGTCTCAATGCTCCAAATGTCATGGCGATGGTGGTAGACGACATCATGTAATCCTCTTAGATATTGTCCATTACAATATACATTGGTTAAGGAACACCCTCGCTGATAACACAAAGGTCGTCATTTTGAAGAGGATCGTCAAGAATTATTTTTCAGTAGAACACCCACAATGTGACCAAGTCAACTCCTACCAAAGGTCGTCCAATGAAAAGTTGGTCAAGACTTGTTTTTCAATTGAACCTCTCTGATAAGAGTTGACTCTGAGAAGTTCAATTGAACACTATAACTTAGTTTTTCACTTGAATGAAAAAGTAGGAGAATTATTGTGTCAGAATATACAGTCTGAATCAGCTTCTAGGGTCAACATGAAAGTTGTAGTTCTTTCTCTCAACTTTCGAGAAAGTATTGGAACGCGTCGATCCGATACTCATAGCTCCAGTTATGAATTTTTTAGTGAAAGCTGCTAAAGCTGAAAATTAAATACGAAAATCAAATTAAACCAAAAATAAACTAAATTAGAAAAACATTATAAAACATAAAAATAAACAAATCAAAACATAGATATGCTTAAGTACAAACATGGAAGAATATGCATCAAAATGCACTGACCAGTAAGCAATGAGATTTAGAGAATTAGGTATACATCAAAATCATCATTATGCTTTCTCCCCCTTTTCGCATAACACTTTTATTGATAATTTAGTGAATACAGTACTGACAGAACATAATAACTAAAGGAGTGAGACTAGACGCATCCTAAGATAAATTATGCTCCAAAGAATTCACATCTTTCTTCTACAAGAGCATTTTATGGTCCCATCAATCGAGTCAATTCAATCATATCAGCTTCATAGAATGGTTATGATAGAACTCTTCCATACGGTATGAAGAACTCATGTTGTCTTCTAAACATTACAACATACTCCTTCAGAAAGTTAAAGATAGTCTGAGGCAAATCAATCTTAACATTGTTGAGTAGAAAGTAGATGAAGAGTCTGTGATTATAGGACAAGGTACTCAGGTTTTCTCATTTAGGTCTTAAGTTGATTAGAAGAAAACGAAACCAGAGTTTTCCAATCAGAAAAATATTTCCTGGATCAGTGGGCTCATATTTAGTAGTTGAGATATCATGAATGGAGATGAATTATTCAGCAAAGGTGTACTTTAGGCTTAAATCATCTATCGTGATTCTACCAGTTCCAACACATCATATAACATTCGAGATCGAGGTAGTAGTTATGGCAAAAGGGACACCAATTTTTTTTTAGTATATAGTTCTACCATGATCAGATGTAGATGCATATTTCCAGAAGGCTTCGACTATATTTGAATAGATGGGTCCATGCACTATTGCAAAATACTTAGACAGACCTTGAAAATGAATAGTTGAAGCCAAATTGAATCATGCATTGAAAAAATTTGTAAAATCTGGTCATTCTTCAATAATGATCTCCAAGATATCTCCATTGCCATAAAAGGTTTATAAAGACATGACAGAACGGTTAAGTGGATAGGTGATGAAGGTATATTAGAAACAACTATTATCTGAAGAATGAAGAAAAGATGAAACATCAAGGGTATAAGTAGGAGAAAAGAAAATGTATTTGACAATATAATTGATTTTCTTATGTAAGGTAACTAGAATCGAGATACGCAAAAGATTTATGATGACCAAAACTCGAGAGGAGCAGAAAATACATCATTTCTAAGACATTTGTCATGGAAAAGAGTATAAGAAGACAAAACTAGACGAGAAGTAGAGAGGTCGTACTGAACGATTCCCAAAAAGAAAGTATTGACCTTTCCTTGAAGAGACAAAGAGTAAGAGTGAAACGTAGAGATTTTAACCTATTCTTAAAAACATCATATCTCTCTAGATATTAATCAGACGGTGTGTTTTGACAGGTGTTAAGGTGAGTCACAGCCATGAGTAATGACATACTTGTTATTGTTCTCAATCAGAAAAATTAAAAGGTTTCTGATTTGAGATATTTCAGACTTAAGACAACTTCTAACTTGTAGAAGCATCTAGAAGTGATTTATTAGAATACAAGTATATTCTATCATGATGTATCTTGTCGATGGTAAGATCGCCTTCCTCGTCTATCCTATTTCTGATCATCCATTTTATTTATAGTTGCATCATGAAAAGATGATGTCTTTATAAAAGGTAAGTTACCTTTAAAACAAGGTTCCACATGTTGTACTAGCATGTCGCTGATTGTAGGAGTGCAGGTTTTTGGATGAGGTTATGTTGTTTCTTAAACCTAGAGAGAGAATGAATTTGAGATTCATGTTTGTTGGTCAGGTTGTGATGTCCTTAAGAGAGAATGATCATATGCTCATGATGTTTGCTTCCTTGAGAGTTGAGAGTGATGTTGGGGGTAGTGATATGTCTGTGGTGTGTAGGTTTCCTAATATTTATCCTGAAGATATTTGTGATTTTCTACCGCAGCGAGAAGTTGAGTTTTTCATATTGAGTGTCTACATTAGAATTTCAAGATAAAGAAATAGTTAGAAGATAGGTGATGGCAGCAATGTAGAAAAGCGTGGGGGTTAACATCCACTGGGAAGCTTAAATGTGTTGGTTAAAGATTCCCAAAAACAAAGGGCAGTATGAGCATGTTGGCATTAGACCTTGGCCCAATTCTCTACCGTTGAATCAAGTCGAAAATGCATTGATTTTGCCAGATTTTTCCTTTCTTCTTATCTACTTTGCTTAGCCAATTGATGCAGGTTTCATTGTTGGTAGAAGGAGAAGAACGAAATACATGATTGGGTTGTTCCATGAACCCAATCTCAAAAAAATTGTCCTCAAACACACAAGGTTTACATAAGGGTAGATAAGGGAAAACATCCTTCAACATATCGTGTTTCATAGACGATCTAGGTAAAGGGCCAAAAAATGCATGTGTTACATGCAATAGAGAATGCAATCAGTACTCGAGAAGCCCAAATGACCAATTTTTTCATCTTTATCGGTGATTCTAAAACATAGGTGTGATCTCCAGAGAAGATATGTCCCTAATTGTCAGCAGTAAAAGGGGTTTGAAATTGCTTTTTTACGTCAGATTTGAAAGAAGTTATTTTTGAAATTTGGGTTGAAGAGAAAGTAAAAATGAGTGCTGCAGAAATTAAATTTTTAGGGTTTTGAAAAAAAATAAAATGTTTTAAAACAAAAAAGGGTTATATAGATGATGAAATAGAACAATTTCAGTTTTTCCTCTAAAATTAAAATACTAACATTTTGATTTTTGTTTTAAATCATTAATAATTAATGATTATTTTTTTAAATTTTAATGTGGTTATTTTTTTGGCCCCACAATGGCCTTAAAACCAAAGTCATGTAAGATGGTTTAAACAATTTGATGAGTGTTACTAAAAACACCATCCTTCTATTATATTATAAATATGATCAAAAATGACATTTTTTAATGGGCATTTGTTAGTTTAAAATTTTTAACTTAGCATTTTGACATGATTGTGGGATAGAGAACATATAGAAATGCTAAGTCTTATTTTTGATATCAAATCACAAACTCGATAGATTAACCTTTTCCTATAAATATGATTGGATGACTAATGATGTTTTTCAAAGTAATGAGATCAATCACATGTAACTATGAATTGATGTTTAACAACCGTTCAAATTTTGAAGTTAATCGAGATGGCCACCTTTTAGAAAAGGGCAATGGTAGATGTTTGACTGGATTATTTCTTAATTCAACAAAACAAAAAACATGAGAAATGCTTCAGGTAAATTTCTGGATTGATTTTTGGAGGAAGGATTTTGAATATATTTAATGATATCCACACGTTTGCTGGTACCATGGGCATGAAGTATTTTACACTGCAAATTCCACGGTATACTATTAGTAGGACTGAACGCGCAAAACGTCTGCAGCGATAAATTCCACGGTATATAGTACTACTAAAGTTGATAAATTCTTTAATACTTTTAGAAATGCTATTAATTTGTTCAGCTCTTATAAATTAATTATTTCGTCCCTTCTAAAATAAATATCACTTTTACACAAATTAAAAAATATAATATTTAAATAAATAAATAAATAAATAAAATTATCAAATTATTTTTATTAATTATTAATTTATTTTAATTATTATTAATATAAATGAGAGAATAATATATAAAGTAGTAATTTGAGGATACAACTAAAAATAAAATTTTATAAATATCTTATTGATTATTATTATTATTATTTTATGATAAATATTATTATTATTATTATTATTATTATTATTATTATTATTATTATTATTATTATTATTATTATTATTATTATTATTATTATTTTAAGACAAATAATTTTAGAAATATGATATTTATTTTAGAAAGCAAAGAGTATTATATTATTGATTTAATGATATCGACTCATCACATCCCTAATTTTTTAGTTTTCAACTTTTCACTAATACAATTTCTATATGCTACGTTTTTTTTTTACTTTTCAATTACAATCTTCACACACATTATTTAAATAAATATTTTTTATTTTAATTTATGTTATTGTTTTCTTTTAAATCACTTCAACATTTTTAAATTTGTAAAATAAGATATTTTATTTAAAAATATTAAATATTTTAATTAGATTTGTTATCAGAATTTTATTTGTCATTTTCATTGCATTGATGAACAATTGTGGCAAAATTATGACTCAATAGCTAAGATTTAAAATTTTAAAATCAAAATTCCATATTATCTCTTTTTCTTTAATATTTATTTTAAGCTGACGTATCGTGACACGTAAGTCTTTCTTAATAAAATCTAATATGAAAAATGAAAAATTAAAATTGAAAAATATTGATAGAATTATTATTTAAAAAAAATGTAGTAGGGATTTATTATATTTATAGAATTTAAAAAATATTAAATTCTTATATTTTTAGTAAAAAATAAAAAGTAAAGTTGTATCAGAGATCAATTTTTATGAAGATCTCTAACACACGTTCCATTCTCTTTTTTCGTTGTATCAAAGATGAATTTTTATGAAGGTTTCTAACAGGAATAATACTTATAAAAGTATACTTAGATTCATACTGTTAGAAATAATCAATAAAAAAGATAAAATTTAAAATTTATTTAAAATTTAATTTGTTTTTAATTAAAATAGGTAATTGTGAGAATGAAGAAAACAAATATATATTCTTTTTATTTTTTAATTAATAAAAAATGTCTATCTAAAATTTTTCATTATAACAATTACATGAGCATCAATTTATAAATGCTAACTTGTAAAGCATAAAGTATAGATTGCATAATAACTTTATTGTATGCCACATTAGATTAATATTTTAATTGTTTTCTTTCATAATTACTTTTCGAGAGTATTAAGTTTTTTGTATGTCACATTAGATTAATATCTTAATTGTTTTCTTTCATAATTACTTTTCGAGAGTATCAAGTATATTTTTGGTTCCGCTTTTCCATTATCTTCCATCCATTGTGAATACTAAAAATTATAAAGTGTAGTTTTTTGTTCTAGAAGTGCTTTTTCACTTTTTCTACTATGAAAGCAAACACACACTAAGTATACTTATGTAATCTTGAGTATACTCGGATAAAGATAAATATGCATCTTCATAATTTATCCTTCGGAACAATCAAAAGTGTTCTGCAACACTAACCTTGACTTGCAAGCAGGACAAATTTTCTTCAAAGGTTGACAACAAAGTATTGTGGACCGGTCAAAGATCCATCGGATCACACCTCATTTGTATCAAGTCTATTTTACTTGATCCAACATATAAAATAATTTTTATGCTACGAAAAGGTACACAATATTATATCTTCAATTTTACTTTATTTTTTTAATATTGAATTGACTTTATTGTTGGAGCGAGTGTTAACCATATAGAATAGGTCCATTATGCGCCACCGTAAAGGAGATTGAAACTACCATCCAAGATCAATGTGTTAGTGTGTAGGACACTTTTAGTAAGGAGAGAACGAGAGAGAATGAGAAGGATTAATTAGAGAAGTGGTGTTATTGGGAGCTGTAAACACTGAATTACAAATATATATGTGTTTATACAAGTATGTGTATTCCAAACCCTAATTCACTTTGACTTGGGCCACATAACTTTTTAACCAAATGAGTAACTTGGGTTATATCTCAACATATCTCATTATAATCCAAGTTATTGAATACAAACTAATCATAGTCGATATATATATGAACAATTCCTAACTTCTTTCTCAAATTCAGGAATTTGTCGATCTTCAATTGTTTGGTGAAAACTCTGGCCAATTGTTCTTAACATGAGCAATGTCTCACTTCAAGTTCACCTTGATTTACCTTCTCCATTGAGAAGTGAAATATAGATTCGATGTGCTTACTCCTTCCATTAAGAACTAGATTCTTTGCAAGATTTATGGTCGACTTATTGTCGGTATGCAGCACCAACAGGCTATGGGACATCTCTAACTTTCTCATTTTTTCATTCAATCTACAAAATACAATCACACGTGTCAAAAAAGGCGAGAAGACCCCACTTTCACCAAAATATTATTTGTCTCCTCATCATTAACTGCACTCAAGATAGCATGAGTATAGATTCACCTTTTTGTAACTTCGGTAGAGGGAACTTCACCAGGGTTGAACCTTTCTTCATGATCAAGTTCATGAAACCAAGATTGCATGTCCTCTTTATTGTTACCTCATTTGGAGAAAGAAAGATTGGCTCAGTACAATAGGAGTAAGTGAACCTGTTAAAATTGGCTTGGGCCAGTACTTTGGGTACACACCCTAACAAAGATGAGGAGGCTCAGAAATAAGATAACTAAAAATAGAGTGAGCCACGAAAGAGAGAGGATTCACCAATAAAATCGTCTTAAAAAATCACTTTCACCACTAATAAAAAGGTTGAACCAAGATTCGATCGGGTGAAGATGAACAAGCCACTATTTCTAAAAGGATATCTAATTTTTTTTAAAAACAACATTAGTGCTCAAGACCAAAGAAGTATCCACTATTTTTTTGCAACTACCCAAACATACTTCGGTACACCCAACCAACATCAAATTTTTAGATACTTCAACATCGTTGGGATCGCGACCCTCGGTCCTTAAACGAACCTGAATGAAACCTTGAGTAAGTTCCCCCTTTGCAAGTTCACTCGTGTCTCCTCCTCACACAGGACACGAGGGGCCAGTGGAACATCGAGGATATTTAGTCTTCAACCTACATTTATTATAAAGGCATCTAATGACCCAGAAGAGGGGGTATCTTCGACCGAGGAACCCCCATATATCATCCCTAACTCAAAATCATCAAATACACGCGTGATTCATGCTCATATGCGATCACTACTGTGAAAAGGATTATGAGAATCATGGGATGATCCAAATGATGTTTCCACATCATAGTCATTCATTAAACTGACGATATTATGATTCATCCTAACTCAAAGCGGTGAATATTAAAAATAAAGTTTTAATTAGAGAAATACCTGATTAAAGAGATTTATATAGCGGGAGGAAATGAAAATGGTGGAAGCTTTAGGCTTAATTTTGAATCACTTTTGGTGATGTTCTTTAAAGAGTGAATGAAAGCTTCAAGGTTAAAAGTTTGCAAAAAAAAACTCCTAATTGTTCTACTCACCCTACTTATAAGTAATGGCAACTGAAGGATCAAGATCGACTAAACAGAGATAAAAAGATCAACAACTTGAATTCCACTCATGTAAACACACCAAACTCAAGTGCACTCAAGAACTCTATGAATTGCACCACACCCTAGTTGGTTACGTCATTGCACATGTTAGGAATGTGTTATAAAGGGTTTCAATGATGGAACCACATTAAATGCACTTTTCCCATCATATTTGAAACTAATCCCAAACTATCCAGTTCTACATCATGCCAAAATACTACATTGAGGTTGGTCAATGGTATGTAAGGCTTACCCCATCTCCCCCAGTGTCTGACCAAGCTTTAGGGGGAACTGTTCTGGACTGGACAAAGACCCAACAGACCACAGCCTAATATGTCTAGAGTCCACTCTACCTGACCCAACATATAAAACATTTCACACGCTATGAGAAGATACATAATCTCCAATCTCTAATTTCACTCTACTCTTCTTAAATACCAAACTAACTGGAGAGTTGGAGTGCTAACCATGTAGGTCCATCCTATGCCACCATAAAGGAGATCTGAGCCACTGTTCAAGATCAACAAATAACCATGTATCATAATTTATGGTTCCTTAGAGAGCTAGAGCATCCATTGTTGGTTCTCAAACAGGAAAAAAACACAAATTATCTTATTAGTAGTCCAAGTTAAGTGTCTATGATAATACAACAATTTGAACTCCTCAAGAGAGCTAGTAAAAGCTTTGAATATATTCAATGTTTGTTCAAAGGAGATCAAGCCTTAGGGATCCTTTAACCTTGTAAACTCTTAGACAATAACGAAAATTTAAAGATGGGAAAATGTGTATGTACCTCAAGGTACACACAAAGGTGAATAAAGATCTAAATACAAGCCTAAAAATTAGGGTTCAACTTTTCCCGTCATAGGATATCCAAAATTAGTCCATCATAGGATATTTGAAAATTTTTCCCGTTTTTAACATGTTCATACAAAAATATTGAGAGAATCTGAGAGAAGGGTCCCCTACCTAATGTGTAGGGTGCCATAGTCTATTCCGTTATCGTGTGAAGAAATTTGAACATCATTAATTTGGAAAAGTAATTCCTATAATTTTGGACCATATACATTGCTTTTTTGTTAGTTTTAAGAGTGCACAATATAGGGGAGGTGAAGTATGCTTGCTGGACTATTTTGGTTTTTATGCAAGTTCCTTTTCTTTTTAATTTTCCAGAAACAAGTTAAGTTTTGTAACTAGATTAGAATAAAGTTATGTAGAAATTTCAAGTGCATAAAAGTAAATGACATAAAGATATATACTAGATCCCGTTTCTAACCAAGGGTACTTCTAGTCCCTTCACATCCTGTGAGAGATTTTCACTATTGGTAGATCTTTGTACAATTATTATATAAAGATTTATCCTACAATCTTCTAACAACAAGAAACACACCACTTTTTTGATTTCCAATAACTTTGGTGGACTTTGAATCAAACCAATTCAAATGACATTTTTACAATAATCACCAACAACTTTGGTGAACTTTGAACCAAACCAATTCAAATGACCATTTTACAACAATCACCAACAACTTGTTGATCACAAAAATACAAATTTAACACTTGAGTTTGTATCTCTTTTAAATTGCTTTAATTACAATATATATGAAACTTCTGGCTCTTCTCTTTCTCTTTGATCACAATACAAACATATACACTTAAGTGATAAAAAATTATATGAATGAAATTTGTTTAAATGATGTGGAAGTTTATGCATAATGTTTCATCTTGAAAGTATATGAACACTTAGAAAATTGTTTGAACTTATGTGAAAAATTAATAAAGAAAAGACTTAATTTAAAAAATAATGTGTTTTGCTTTAAATACGTCCTAAGAAACCTCTATGAATTAATACAAATGTTTGATACATTTTCATGAAGGTTTGCAATAGTTTAGAATGACAATGGTTCATGAAAAGACATGATTTTAAATTTTGTACAGGGCTTCTTAAGTCGGTTTAAATGGTCACCTGATTTAACAAGTTCGCAATGTTTTTCAAATTTCAAATTCAAAACGGTGTTTCAGACTGGTGTGAATTGTGTCGGTTTTTATGTGTTGTTACAACGGGTTCAAATGTCACAATTTACCAAAAACATAATGTTTACAAAATTGAAAAAATATCTAAGTATTTTAACCAACCTTATGTAACATCTATTGATTTATCCAAGTCAACAAACTATATTTGAAAGTGATTTTACATGGTTCAAACATGAAAAATATGTTTTCCAATGCATGATAAAGAATATTTTGAGCACTAAGAAATTTATATGATATGGAATTCATATACCTTGAAACTTGATCACAAAGCTTGAACAAAGTCATGCATCTTTTTCCTTCTTTTATAATGTAGATTATGGGTTTGTCTTCATCAAAATATGTTAGAAGCTTGTCTTCACATTTATCACATTCATTCCTCAAATTCGGAGCAAACACCTAGGGTGGCTCCATAACTCATTTAGGCGCAAACAACCAATCAATGTTCGATTTATGGGCACTAAGGGTGGTGCCACCACATATACTTGTAGTTAGGGATGGACATTGGTCGGTTTGGGTTGGGTTTGGACCCAAAATATCAAACTGTTTTTACCATGGATGTATAATGTAGGCCGAATTTCGACTGAATTTTATATCGGTTTGATCATATTCTGTTTAATCGGATTATTGATTAAAATGGATGGGTTTATCAGTTAATTGATGTTTGATTGGCATAATAAAATTCAACAACCATTTAGTTTTTTTAAAATAAAACAATGATAAATAAAAATTTAGTTATACCAAAAATAACTGAATCCAATTTAAGACAATTTTGCATCCAGCAACTACATATGGGCCTTCAAATATTACAAATGGCCTACGAACTTTATTCACATAGCCTAATTTAGAGTCATCCAAATCAAGATTAATCATACTATATCATACTGTCAATCACAACAAAGTTTATCAAGCATTCATGGTAATATCTAATGGTATATAATTGTATTTGTTGCAGCAAACAGGTCACAACATAGCCTATCAATATATTATAGTTATCTAAGTTTAAAAACTTCAAATATTTTAAAAATAAACTCATCAATGGACACCCTGATTAATTTTGATAAGCTATAGTTGTATTCTAATCTAGATAAGCTACTTTTAGTTATGTATTCCACTCCACCTCCTAAACAAGAAATTTTATTTCAGAGTTATATCATACCATATATATATATATATATATATATATATATATATATATATATATATATATATATATATATATATATATATATATATATATATATATATATATATATGAGAATAGATATGAGAATGAATAATAACCATTGGATTTAAAATGAAAGGTTGAGATTAAATTGTGATCTTTACTAAATCTCTTTCCTATTAATGGCACATGATTTAGTGAAGATTACAATTTAATCTTAACCATTCCTTTTTAAATCCAATGGTTGTTATTCATTCTCACATTCTCATATGATATGCCATATATATATATATATATATATATATATATATATATATATATATATGCACTAAATAATGCAATACGGAGTTACAAGGTTTGTTTGATAAGGTTCTTTCAAAAAAAGGACAGACACACTTTTGAGTGAGCTAGCATGTTAGAAGTCTCGTACGTTTTAGGGTCACATCGATATCTTTTGTGACGGTGTTTATAAGTAACAATAGGTTCAGACTCATGAGGTAAAATGTTAAACTCATTATTGTTTCTTTTGTGACAGTGTTTATAAGCAGCACCGGTATCTTTTGTGACAGTGTTTATAGCATTAAGTTTCTTTTTGTTTCTACCAGGGTGAAGGGGAGGGAGTGCAACACCAGCTACTGCTGGTTGTGTAGGTTGAGTAGGGGAAACTGGTTATTCCATCGGTGAAAAATATTGGTATATTAAAAACAACCACACTCACACCTCTAAACACTCACACTCTTAAACACACAATAATTTAATACTTCTAAAAAACACACAAAACTGTCAACATAAAAAACACACGCATTCAAAAATTTCTTATGGCAGCATACACTATTGCTCTAAATCAGAAACATACACAAAACTCTAAAACAGTTACAGCAACAACATACATATTTACTCTAAAATAGCAGGATAAACAGACAGCATACACAAAACAAAGTAAAGCAAAATTATTACTTCTAATAAAAGTATAGTAAACAAATTGTTCACCCCTAAAGAAGAGTATAGTAAACATTTTATTATTACTTCTAATTCTAACTTTATAATATATAAACGTTTTCTTCTTCTTTATAGCCATGACAATGTTGAACACAATCAGCTTTTAAACATACACTCCTATAATTCATACATGTTATCCACTACGCCAAAAAAGACCTACGAAAGCGTTTTTTTTACTTTAAAAGCGTTGCCGTAGGTGGCGTTGCTATTGGTTTTAATAGCGCTTTTTGTTTAGGCGAAAGCGCTTTCATAGGTCTATCTAAGGCAACGTTTTTTCTAAAAAGCGCTTTCTTAAGTAGGCTTTTAGCAGCGCTTTTTTTTATGGAAAAACGCTTTCTTAGGCCTACTTTAGAATGCCTTTTATGCTTTCTGTAGGCATCTTTAGAAAGCGCTTTTTTAGGAAAAGCGTTGCCTTAGGCCTATCTATGAAAGCGCTTTTTATGAAAAAGTGTTGCCTAAGGTATACATAAGACAACGCTTTTGAAAGCGATGTCGTATGTATACCTTAGGCAGCGGTTTTTCTCAAAAAGCGCTTTCTTAGGGTTTTTAATAAACCTATAATTTATATAATTCATAAACCTGCATTTTTTGCAGCATTATTTCATAAACCTGTAATTCATAAACCGGTAATTTACAATTGTAATCCCGTTATTTCAACAAAGAGATTATATACAAATACCATTATATATCATTGTTATCCAAAATATATATACACCATTGTAATTCAATTCACATATTTTTAACATTACCAAAATCAGCCTTACAAAATCAACCCTAACAAAATCAGCCCTAACAATAACTAAATCAGCCCTAATGTATAAACGAAACACGGTCAATTATGTATTCAATGGTTTGGTCCTGCAAGGTATGAACATAATAACACGGTCAATATTGTATTCACACAATAACGTATTCATAACACTTTTCACACAATAACGTATTCATACCTTATATGATTCTTTGCTCAATAAAATATTGACATAATTCCTCTTTGATTTCTTCCAACTGAAGTTTCATGTAATATGCACACTTGTGTTCATCGAAGTACTACATAACAAAACATAATATGCATGATTTTGTTAAAAGTAATAAAGTATATGAAATATCCGATAAATAATAAAACAAATCCTAAGTTATAAATTCATACCGTGACTGGAATCTCTATTTGATTCATTTGAAGGATTTCTTTGATAAACCTCAAAACGAGGTATCCGCAATCTATATCGTTTTGCAGTTGAGGACACTACATAGAAAAACAAATAAGAATATATAGTTGTCTTGTTTTATCAAGTAGCATAAATATTATAAGCAAAATTGTGGAAATTAATATACCTGCACTTCGATCCAATTAATGTTGTTTGATTTAGACCGTCGTACCCGAACTTCTCTTTGACATCGAAATACTTGTATTGCTCTAAAAAATAAATAAATATATTTAGAACAATGTCACAAAAATAATTAAATATATAAATACACACGAATATTTAGAATAATCTCACTTACGTATCAATCATTAACTTCATATTCGGATAATTTGTCCAATCACCGTCAACCGAATTAAAATAATAGACCACTTCTTTTATAGGATCGATAGCAACCAACAAAAGATTCAATTCACTCATTCATTCATTCAATCTAAACACAAGTAAACCAACACACACATAAACATAAAGTATGTGTTTCCCGGGCAGCCACCATTGTCTTAAACACACACTTAACATTGTTTTTGTCTTGAACAAACAATTACACACAATCAACAGTCATCAACAATTTTTCAAATCAACATGTCATACAATTTCTCTTCACATTATCAACAATTTCAAGCCATTCACACTCACAATTAACTCACTTTTTCTAACAATTTTTTTCTCATTCAAACACATTAGAATACAACTTTTTTTCTAAAAAAATTGACACCTTGTACATATGTGACCTTCACGTTTTCTGAAGTTCTCGAAAAACCTTATTTTACCAAAGTCAGAAAACCAAAAAGTATTTTGCAAACCATTCTTCATGTTTTTCTTTACATCACCACTTGCAAGCTTACTATCACCAAACAAATAATCATTAAGCACAAAAATGACAAACTTTTCCCAAGACATTTTTTACTAAGCATGCCTCAAACAAAGTCGAGTAATAAAAAAAACATAATTCAACAAAATCTAAATCAAAAGTATACATGAAAACAGACAGTATCACACTAACTAGACTAAGTAACATTTCACACTTCCTCCACCTTGCAATTTATGTGCATACAAACAAGGATAAAAATATTAGAATGAAATCAATAAAATGCAGTCTTTAGTCAAACAATCTAAAACATCCTATTGAGTATAAAATGTAGTATTCTCCTATAAAGATTGTGAGCATATCTTGAATATGTGGAATTCATAACTAACATATAAGTAATTGTCAATAGATATATGTGGCCCAAAACATTTGCACCAAATACTGATAGTGGAAGATAAAGAAAACATTTAGAGAATGAAGAAATCGATATCCATAAATCGTATTAGAAGAGAATGAAGAAAAGTTACCAACAGTGCAGAATGTTGTTGTTGTTGACCGTGACGGCGAGAGAACGATGGTGAGAGTTATAGTTGTGTCACTAAACAGAAGTTGGTGTTGTTGAGGAAGTCGACAATGGCAGAGCAGCGGTGATGTGTTGAAATAGGGACGATTGAAATGGGGTTTCGAAATATATCTCGGGCACTTACATTGTCATCACAAACTCTGTGTCTTGAAACATAGTTGTTATCGTCCAAATATTTCAATAAATGTTGTATTTCGGACCTCGGACCCCTCTGAGCAACATGTTCTTTATATCGATAATTGTAAATCGGTTTTATATTTGACACACATCCCGCTCTATTCCATTTCAAATCAGAACGTATGTTTCTAGGCGCAATCAACGACAATTCGGAAACATATTTATTCTCTTCCGTCTTAAGCCGACAAACAATAGGATGCCCGTGTAACTTGGTCTTCAACTCATGATTATGCATTTTGGGCGTAATAGTCAACCGCCATAAATTATCCACCCTACAATAATCGCGCAACTTGAACGGACACTCATATTTCCTTGAACACGCGTCTTCGTGTTTTAACTTTGGGTTTTTTGGAACGTATGCTCCACTTCTCTCGCATGTCAAAATAACAATGGTCGCCGATTACTACTCTCATTGTCGGACCTCGCAATCACAACGCCAAAACCAAGTTTGATAGCTTCCATTCTAACATAATCAACCATTTGTTAACGAGTAATGAAAGTTTTGCCTTTTGGAAATTGACTTTCATTATCGATCACAACATTAACCGTTTTATCTACTTCGTTGACCACAATCGACTTATCTTCTATGCTCACTTTGTCCGGAATCGAAACCTTCACAATAGTCTTCACAATGTTGTCGGGGTGCACCATATCTAAATGACATAAAACATAGGAATTTTGTTAAAACAGAATTCTGTTTGGGCATCAGGGAACATTTCGCATGTACACTTGCGAATTTTTTCTGGTGAACTTCGCAAGTTAACTTGCGAAGCGACGCTGATTTCTGCCACTATCAAACAGTAACAATGTAGGCAATGTAGATTGAAGGGATGGAAGTTTACCTCAAGTTGTGGCTTCCAATGCTCACTTTGCTAGGATCACACACTTGAAACTTGGTTTGGAGAAATAACTTATATTGATTTTGGGTGAAGTTTGGAGGGTATTTCTGTTTAGAGGTGTGGGAAATGAATGAGATAGTATGAAGAGGTGACCATGCAGCACTTTAGTATACAAAAGGATATTTCGTAAGTACACTTACGAACTAAGGTTATTTTTTCAAATGTCAACGTTTAAATAATAAAACGTACAAAATAAGGTGAATTCGTAATTGTACTTACGAATTCATTCTGAAAGGTCAATTCGTAAGTTAACTTACGAAATGTATTTTTAATTTTTCAGAAGTGTAGGAGAAATCCACTAGATGGATGAAAATTTTTTCCAACAAATTAGATAAACTAGAATGAGAAAGCTTTTCAATCTTCTTGATATCTTGACTAGAGACAACTAAATTTACATCTTGCACAAATTCCTTTTTAGAAGATATTTTGATGTCTTTATTTAAACCAAGAAATTATTCTATGTCTCATTATTATTGATTGTTAGAAAATCAAAATGCAAATTAGACTTTGTTATTTGAACATTAATTTATATAAAAAAGTTTAAAAATTTGTATTTGACATAAGAATTTAGAGGTTGAAACATGATACTCATTACATGTAAATGTACATCTCAGTCGCTAAATGTAATTAGGTACAATAATGTACAAAAGAATGAATGAAACCCAGACCAGCCTATAGAGACAGCAGCATATAGTCACTCCATCATGATTCTGAATTCATCAAAACTAAGCAGACCATCCCCATTCAAATCAAATCTTCCAATCATCAACTTACATTCATCAATGGACTTTGAATCTCCCAATTTTTTCAACATTCTTTTCAAACTCTTTGGTGTTATGAAGCCACACCCTTCATTATCATACATTTCAAATGCTTCCTTCAAATCCTTCAATTTCTCATCCTCACCACCAGATTCCATCAGCTTTATCAAATCCTCAATACTCAATAAACCATCACCATCAGAATCCAATGACTGGATAGCAATTTCTGCTTCTTTCAATTCAAACTCTCCACTGATCTTCCTCATTCTACTCCTTAACTCGGTCGGCGAAATCTTTCCGTCACCATCTTCATCAAAGAAACTAAGAACACGCTCAAATTCCACCACGTCCCTTCTCATGTTAATAATATGTTCTTCACAAAACAACAACAAAAAACCCTAGAATTGGAATAAATCAATATAACTGGAACTGCGCGAATTGAATTTCAATTACAAGAAAGTAATATACTGGAATCGAGTAGATTAACGAAACTAACAACTAGTATACTGTAGTAGTACTAACAGGAATATGATTATGCACACGCAAGAATATTTGTGTTGGCCAAATTTGGATGAAACAATGTTTTGTGTAATATGGAGTATTTATAGTAAATGATTTAAAAGACGTGTTATATAAGTTATGATTTGGATGATGCAAACAAGATGCTACGAGTGTTCGAGGAAGATGGTGATGGTGAGAGAGAGTACATATTGAACGAAGAGAGACGACTTTCTCAAATTCTCTAGAATGAAGGTCAAATATATTGTGACTCGGTTTTTGTTTTTGTTTTTTAATTTTTTTTTCTATAGTTGGAGTGGATAATGACCAATGCGTATACAAACGTGTCTGTGCCGTCGCAGTCAGACGATGGATACACTGCCATACATTGTCAACATTTAGTATTAGAATTAAAAAAAGGTATCGTGCATTACAATGGTCTATTCTTTAGAGTTTAATATTTACCTATATACTCGTAAAAAAAATTATTTCATTTAAAAAAAAAATGTTGTTTGACCAATGAGTTTAAACTATTCATTTGTTCATTATTTTATTTCAAAATTGTAATATGTTGAATCAGATCAGCTACCAATTATATAAATATGCCCGACCAAAAATGTGCTCCATTGATATAATACATTTACATTAATGGTAATTAAAAAACACTTTAATGTGGTCATCAATTTTTAACATAAGTTTCTGTGCGGTTAAATGAGTTTGGCTAGCACTTGTCCGCAAGAATGATTTCGGTTTGACTAACAGCATTGTTTGAATGTCAATAACCTATCAAAATCATATTAGTACCATATAAGGATATCAAAATCATATTAGTACCATATAAGGATGTGACATCTTGAAGAATCACTAGATGTAATCGTCTGCATAGTTCCATCAGATGTATCAACTAAATTTTACCTTTCTATCCAGACATGTCTGGAAGTATGGTACGGGTAAAGAGGCGGTAGTGACAAGTTTGAAGGGTCTCTTCCAAATCCTTTTGATGCCTCAGATATCTCTGGTGACTCTAGTACCTTTGATGTCTCAGGTGCCGTTATGCCAAACAAGGGATTAGACAACACTTTTTGGCCATAAGCGATCTTTAAAGTCTTTGCTAAAACAACCATTGCTAAAGGTATAGGCGGTGATTAGGTTCTGCAAAGCGCTATAGATACCCTTTAGGAAGCGTTTTTTCCTGAAAAGCACTGCTATATATACCCTCTTTAGCAGCGCTTTACTTTATACAACGCTTTTATTGCCCCTATAGCAGCGCTTTCACTTTAGACAACATGAGCAATTTTAGGTGGAGTTTTAAGCTTTGTAAAGCCTAGATCCCTTTAGCTCTTTTTTACCGCTATATATCTCTCTTTAACTTTACTTTATCTGACGTTTTTATTGCCCTTATAGCAGCGCTTTTTATTGTCCCCTATAGCAGCGCTTTTTGCATCCAGTTTAGAAAGCGCTTCTCCTTAAAAGTGTTGTTTATTCCACCTTTAGTAGCGCTTTCCCCACACAAAAAATTAATATAAAACTTTTTTTTTCATTTAAAACAAAACGCTGCCTATTGTAAAGTCAGCATATATGCACCAGATTTAATTTCACCATTTTTGCACCAGGTTTTTACCAAAATTTGCACCAAAATTTCATAAACTTGAATCAAATTTGTAGCTTCAATATAAAATTTGAAACAACAACAACATCAATATACATCTTCAATCCATATTTTCACAATTTTTCATAAACTTGAAACAACAACAACATCAATATACACAACAATGAAACAACAACAACATCAATATACACAACAATGAAATAACATCAACAATGAATTACAAAATAGATATATCTTCTACATCGATCTGCACCTATAACCTGAAACAAAATCAAAAAATTGAAATTCATACCATCATAAGTAACCAAATAACAACAGCGACAACATTGCAACACAACTATAATGACATATATAATATTCTAAAAACTCAAAATTATACCTTATAATAAAATTCTCAACTCCATAACAAATTGACATCAATCCTCCATAAATTCATACAATTGATCTCTTGAGTAATGAACACATTTGAATTCATCAAAGTACTACATAATAATATAACATAGTATGATTTAATTAAAATACTAAGTCATTTTATGAGAAATATTAAAATAATTCCTAAGTTAGAAATTCATACCGTTGATGGAATCTCTAATCGATCCAAAAGAAGAGTTTCTTTCATAAACCTCAACATAAAATAACTGCAATCTATACCATTGTGTTGACGAGGACACTACACATGGAAAGAAAATACGGATATACATCAAGATATACACCTTAACTTGTTTTATCAAGTATCATCACTATATAATCAAAATTGTGAAAATATACATCCACTTTGATCCACGAAATGTTGTTGATTCTACTCTTTGGTACTTGAATATCTCTTTGTGCTCGGAAATTTTGTAGAATGCTAAAATAAAATATAAACGAATGTTTAGAACTATCTCACATAAATAATTAAATATACACACGAATATTTTAGAACAATATCAATTATGTAACAATCGTCTTCTTCATATCTGGGTATGTTGTGTGACACCCCAAATTAATTCAACTATTAAATAATTAGAAATTTAATTATTAATTTAATTAAAGGTTTAATTATTAATATTTTTGGATTAATGGATTTAATTATTTAATTAATTAATGGAAGTGTTAGGGGTGTGAAGTTGAATTGTAGGGTGTATGGAGTAAAAGACTCTACTTAATCCTAATTAATTTATTTCTATTATTTGGCAAATAAAAAGGAATAAATAAAGGAATTGAGGAATAAGAGAAGAATTGGAGAAAATTAGGATTCATTCTGCGTGCTTTTGGAAAAGAGAAGAGAAAGAGGAGAAAAAGGCAAACGCCGAGAATTCGAAGATTCATCGCGAGGTAAGGGGGATTGGATCTGATTATTATGCCTTATAGGATTATTATGCCTTATAGGATAATTGAGCATGCCCTAATGTTATAATCCGACGTAAAATCATGATTGGAACGGTTATGAATGATTAATCTATGTAAGATGAATATAGGTTAATTAGAAGAAAAAAAATTATGGTCAATTGGATGTAAAAACGTAGTAATTAATTCTGTTTTATGGTGATATGAAGTTTGGTGATGATTGGAATTAATGGGAATTCCTAATAGTGAATAAAATCTGAATTTTTGGTAAAAAGTAGCAGTATGGATCGACACATACTGTTATGTATCGATGCAAGCAGAAGAAAATTTGAATACCAGAAGCTGGAACACAGCTTGCATCGACACAAAACCCTTTGTATCGATCCATAGGCAATTTTTGGGAGTTATGCATCGATGCAAGAATGCTATGCATCGACCCATAGGAGGAATTTTTAGGCTATGCATCGACACAAGATGCGTATGTGTCGACACATACTAAATCAGATTTTAAAAATGCAAAAATTTTGTATGTATGCATCGATGCATACGAAGCATGTGTCGACACATGCTGTTTATGTATTAATGCATATGCTTATGCATCGATACATGGTGTACAGAACAGAACATGATTTTTTCTGAAAGCGGCTTCGGTCATATCTTTTCGACCATAGCTCCGATTTAGGCGTATTTGGTATCGTTGAAAAGCTTAGAACGAGTACTATCTAATAAGAATAATTTCAGAACCAATAATTGAGATCTGGAAGAATTATTTTGGCTTCCATAAGTAAGAACTCGTTGTGAATTTATGAATTATTTGTTGAGTAAATGTGCAGTATGTTAATTCCATGAGTTATGATTAACATTAGATGTTCATGAATTCTATTACCATATGTTGTTGTTATTGATTATAATTGGAATGATGTTGTATAATTCTATTCTATGTTTGAATTATTGCATGCTTCTAATGTGCATGCATGAGCATTTTGGTAATGGTTCATTTCCATTGTGTGGAATTGAACTTGTAGGGCCAATAACCGTACCTAATGGACAGAGGTGGTGAGGCTAGATTCTTGACCCAGTGATGTATGGGCGAATCAGTGATTGACGTTGTTTTCCGAGTGTAAGCGGAACAGGGTGTGGACTTGGTTCACGTTTAATACCACATGCATTTGAGTCTGCATTGCATATGTAATTATAACATGTTAGGATGGTTTCTAGTGTTATAATTGCATTGATTGTTGCTGTATGCAAAATGATCTGTGTGTTTGTATTTGTGGATTGTATTCTGATGATGTTAATAAGGGTGAAATAACGAATTGGTTGTTTTATTGTGTTAAAGAAATGTATAATGCATTTTAATCTTGATGAAATCTCACCCTTACTTTAATGATTTCAGATTGAGGAGTATAGTTGCTCGAGAATTGGTGAGGACAACTTTTAGAGTTGTGCTATTTAGATAATCCGCGTGTCAGTGTCATGCTCTGGTAGTTGTAACACTGGGGAACAATCGTTTGGAATTTTATGAATTTAAAATTGTTTTCTTTTGGGTTTATGTTTTGGAATAATTATAATTTGAATGATTCCGGATTCTTATATTATTTCCGCTGTATTAAACATAATCTTTGGTTTGTTTTATTTAATAAGTTCTTCAGTGCAAGGCATGATAACTGTTTTTGTTATTTTTAAATTCTTAAAAATTGTGACGCCCTTGATGTTATGTTTAAAACTCTTATAGAATTATATAAATCGCGGGTAAATTAGAAGGGGTGTTACATGTTGTCCAATCATTTCCCAATGAATCTAGATAATATACAATTTCTCTAATAGGATTAATCGCAACCAATAACCAGTGTCCACTGTAATATTAAACAAACGTTAGATGGAAACTTTCTACACAACGTCAAAAAACAAAAAAAAAATTATAATAGAGGAAAGTTAGAATGAAAATCTTACTTGTGGCTAGTATTATATGGTAAAAAGAACAACTTTTATGTATCTTTGTTGGCCATAAATAAACGGAGTACAAACGCTATTACTTCATCTTGTTTTGAGTTGATTGACCCTGCGTGAACAAAGTTGAGATTTATGAAACCAAATCTGGATTCCAATCCACACGGGCGAATCAACTTGTCATACAGAAACCTTAAATAAAAACATCATTAACATTAATTAGTCATTGAAATGAGTAAATAAATTCTTCAATTAATTAAACAAAGTTGATCGAAGTATACCTGATGTATGTATTGATAACAGCGACGCCTAATGTCAAATGTCCAAAAACTTGTTCCAAATACTCCTTACCAATTGTTGTCATGCCTTCAGAACCATAAATGTCTGCATCCATGGGTATAAGACTAGTACCACCTTGTGAAATAGTTGTGAAGCTTACATATGTCTGAAGGCACGACCTATACTGTGAAGTAGTTTTCTTTCTAATCGCGGTCTTATTAGCAACACTCTTTATTTCTGTGGGAATGTTGCTAAATACAAGCTCATTACCCCTACTGACTTGTTCAATCTCTTTAGCAAGAATAATCTAAATATCACAAAATTAGTTTGGTCAAGTATAAGATGACGAATTAACATTATCTATGCATAAATATCATATAATTGTGTTGTACCTATTTTTTTGATGGAGTCTAACATTACCATTAAAAAAAATGTAAGTAAAATGATCGTAAAAAATTTGAGTACTCAAAGGTTCATAATGGTTTTAATTATACCTCATCATCTACGCGAATGAGTCTTGACGGCCATGCAACATACGCTCCTATTGTCTCTCCCACCAATGTTGCATCTGAAACTTCGTCTGGGATTGGTAATAATGCACCCTCCTCTAAAGCAATATCAATTAATACTTTTAAATATCCAGAAGGGAGCGGTTTATGATGAAGTACTTCTCCCAGAGTGTTATGCATTTTTCCCTTACCAACCATGCGATAAGTCGGTGTCTCTAAAAAGAGTTGACAAAGTGCAATGCCCTAAAACCAATAATAAATATGACATGGTTAATGTGTATATATGTCAGTTAAATAAATTACACTAATTTAATTTCATAATAATATATATAATTACCTCGAGAATAGTGGGTTGAACTGCACAATTGACAATATCTATGTCACTAGTATCTTTAACACCCAAAGCTTCCCTTTCTGATTGATGTCTTACTTTATCCTTCCTCAATTCAAGAACTTCAGCTTCTAATGCATCCAACCTTGCCTACAGTTCTTTATTGCTAGCATCTTTTGTCTTTAGATTTTTCTTTTTCAAGGATGTTGGAGTAACTCCATGTCCCTTACCCCTAACCCGACCAGAATACTCACGAACATCTAATGCTCGACTAAGTATGCTCCTGCAATCAACTGGTGGAGATATAGACTGAGACAGAATCTCCTGAAATTCATATGAATATCGAAAAGAATTAAAGTTATACTTACGCATTAATATTATATGTTAATAAAATTTTGATTTAATTAAAGAATTAATGTTATACTTACGCATTTCTCAAAAATTTGTTGTACATCTTCTTTAACAACTCCATCCTTACCCACACGGGCAGCCTTCCACAAAACATGTTTCGGAAGAGATGTTTCAGAACTATTCTCCTCTTTTAACTACAAATTATGACAAAAAATAAGATCAGTTATAACTCTTGATGAACAAGTATATCATTGCAATTTATAGATACTTACAATTTTTTGTTCTAAGCGTGCATATCTCATACGCTCTTTTTTGTATGGATACACGGGAGATGATGCTCTTTGGCGATTTATGTCACTTTCACTCTGAAATTTTGGGGGTTTTCATTTGGCTTTAAAAGCTTCCCATTCTTTAAGTGAAATCACATCTGCATATTTCGTTGGACGCTCAGCATCAACAAAATTTTGTTCGGCATCTTTAAGATACTTTCTGTTTAAATATGTTCTAAACCCTCTAAATATTTTCCCGGCCAATCCAAGACAATAATCTTTTCTGTTATCATCAATGTTGAAAGACCTCTACGAAAAACATACACAGAGTGCGTTAGTATAAGTAATTTAAATACATAATTGTAATTTAAAGACATAATTTAAAGTACCTGTATCTCACTCCATATTTTTTTAGCGTCATCCAACTTTTCATCTCTCCACTCATCACAAGTAATTGGAATTTCTCTCCTTACAACTAAACCAATGTAACTTGTCAATTTAGAACTGTTAGGCTCAATTAGTTGGTCACTTGGACTCCAATGCACATCATATTTTATGTCTCTATCTCTATCACGAACGATATTCTTCATAATAGTTTTTCCTCGTTTAATTTCTCTTTCCACTCCCTTAGCGGATTTGCCTCCACGATTGTCTCCATCATTAATAAAATCATCGTGTGGGTGATCCTCGTTACTAGCCATCTAACCTGTAATAAAGAAAAACATAAGTATCTAATGACAAATATTTAATTCCAAATATATAATTCCAAATATCTAATTCCATAATCAATTGAGTATATAAAATGATAAATATATAATTTTATTGAAAATGGCAGAATATATAACATTTTACTATATTACCTCTTTCACTAACATCTCTTTATTTTCTTGGTTGGATTGCGAATAACTTGTCTCTTAAGAATGCGGACGGATGGATTAATCCAAATTCCCTCATCATGATCTTTTATGATATATGATTCATCCGCTATAATATTGCCATCTCGACCATTTCTAATATACGACTCATTCTCAACATCAACATCACCTTGATCTACACTTTTATCATCAATCACTTTGTTAGATAAAAGCACTATAGAACATTTTGTACTCTTCGGGTCAGTGACGTAGAACACTTGTTTAGCTTGAGAGGCTAGAATAAAAGATTCATCTTTGTACCCCACCCTATTAAGATCCACTTGCAAAAACCCTGACTTATTCATTCATATGCGACTATCATGTACCCACTTGAAACCAAAGATAGGAATCTTAAACTTCTCGTAATCAAACACCCAAATGTCATCGATAACCCCAAAATATGACAAATTTTCATATTTGGGGTTTAAGTCCTTCATACTAGAAACGTGCATTGCTTCAGCTACCACCGTGACACCACTATTTTGCATAGTACTTTTATCATCTTGTTCTTTGGTATAAAATATGTATCCATTAATTGTGTATCCTCTATAAGAAAACACAAGTGAACTTGGACCATATGCCAAACATCTCAACCTGTTTGATATTGAAGCGGGATCTGAATGAAACTTTGAATAAATATGATCCTTAAACCACTGTATAAAACTTTAATTGTGCTCTCGTACTATCCAATTTTCATTTCTACTATGATTCTCACCTCAGAGTATAGCCTTGTGCATTTCAACAAACGGATCAACCTCATTTTCAATGTGTAGAACATACAAATGCACTTGATCCCGCTCATCCCTTGATACTGTCACAATTTCATTTCCAATTAATTTTTTACCTTCTTTTTTTTCTTCGAAAATATGAGATTTGGGGAGTCCAATGGATTGCACATTGGACAAAAATTCAGTACAAAACTCAACCGCTTCTTCAACAATGTATCGCTCAACAATACAACCCTCTGGACGGCTTCAGTTTTTCACGTACCCTTTTAATATTTTCATATAACATTCACCAGGGTACATCCATCTCATATAAGCTGGTCCACACAATTGTGTCTCTTTCACAAGATGAACAACAAGATATACCATAATGTCAAAAAATGATGGAGGAAAATATATTTCAAGGTCACACAAAGTAATAATTATTTCTGTTTGCAATACTAGTAAGATCACAGGATCGATCACCTTACTACAAATTGACTTGAAGAAAAAACACAATTTAGTTAGAGCGCTTCTTACTTTTTCTGGAAAAATAGAACGTATACCTATTGGTAGAAAATGTTCCAATATGACATGGCAATCATGTGTCTTTAAACTCTTTAACTTGAGGTCTTTCATAGACACGGGTCTTCTAATGTCTGAGGAGTAACCTTCTGGAACTTTAACTTCACTTAGAAACTTACACAATATTTTTTCTCCTTTCTAGATAAAGTATAAGCAGTAGGTGGTAGATATGTTCGTCTTCCTTTCTTCACGGGTCCTAATTCAGTTCTTATTCCCATCTCTACCATGTCTTCCTTTGCTTTTAGGTCATCCTTAGACTTTCCTTTTATATTGAGTAACGTACCAATAACACTTTCAAATACATTTCAATCCGAGTTATAAAACCCAAGTTATGGCTCTTTTAAGTACATTCAACACAACCAACCAAATCTGGACATCATCACCCGGAGAAGCCCTCCAGTAGCTACCTCTTTTACTGCCCTTTGTCGCCTCTCATGTTCGCCTGGCGACGCCTTAGCAAAGCTTCATCGCCCGGCTACATTACCTTCGTCGCCTAGCGATACACACCAGATGGAAGTTCCTATCATGATTCCTCCATTGTTAATTACTAAGTCTTCTTGCAAGTTCACCTCAAATAAGATCCCAAAACTAGTCTACAACGCCATGGTTTCACAACATCCCAATAGCATAACATAGCAGCATCACTTACACCATTCCTCATCATTATAACATCAATTGGCACCAATTTCATCATATTCATCATGCTATCCAATTCGTACCATGTTGTATTAACACTTCCAAATAATTAGTACAAATCACATCATCAAATTAACACTCATCACTAAACATTACTTAAGTTACAACCTCATGAACATTATTTAATTAGTAATCATATTTATCATCAAAATAGCACATTCATAGCATAACAACATATAACAAATCAATATTATAAACACATAGGTATTTTAAATTATGCCTCAAAGAACTCATGCAATTCAATCACAATATAGTTCATCACATTAGCTTTCCAACGGTTTGAACGGCGCTTCAATCGGACTCTTGAAACTCAAGTTATGATCATTTTACGAAAGTCCAAATAGCCAATGATTTCTGCCACCCGTCGCCCAGCGGAACCTTAGCGTCGCCCGGTGATACGTCGCTTTTAGCGTCGCCTTAGAGTCGCCCGGTGCTGTGTCGCAGACAACATATCTCCTCCTGTGATTTTCCACCTTTGGAGACCTTCCAGAACTCCGAATTCGATTCCGTAAAAAGTTTTGGTTCCATAATTTCCTATCCTATGATTCTATAACATTATCAACAACCTATAACAATTATTTAAAGATTCTAACATCATACATTCATCAATGATTCATTCATTCAACACATGTTTTTGCCCAATTTCATTATTCCTTATGAAAATCATCACACAAAACACAAACCTACCATTATCTTAACCCGATATCAATCATAATAAATGCGATTAAACCTTGTACCTTAGACTCCTAGCTTTGATTCATGTTCCAAGCTCTACGGTTTAATTCCTCTTCTCTTTTCTTCGTGCCCTAGTCGCTTCTCACTTTTCTCCAATATTCCATGATCGTAACAACTAAACACAAGAATTTCAATATTCCTTGTTTAACCCTTGGACCCCTAATATATTATTCCATCATTGTCCTCAGTTAATCCATATAACTTTACCATTTAGTCTTCTTGTCTCTACACCATATTTCCCTTATTTTAATAATAAAAATAATTCTTAATATTATTATAAATCTAATTAATCATAAATAATTATTTAAATCATAAATAATTATTTAAATCATAAATACTTATAAACTAATCAAATACTCCTTATTTATGTATTATTCCAACACTACTACATAACATAATATCACTAAACACCACGATCCATCATATAAATCACAATAATTCCCAAGTAGTCACAAATAAAAAATAAAATAATTAATTATGATTTTTGGGGTGTTACATCTTCTGTCTCAACAGGCTTGAATTCAGCCATAAGTGCAAAATGGACAAAATCACCATCGTCATTGATTTTTTTGTCCCCAAATATCTCATAATCTTGGAGTCTTTGAGGAAAACCTCTTTGCCTAGTTGGTCGTCTCATGTTTCCATCCGTTATGGCTTCGAAGCACAGGTCATCTACATTTTTTGTTTCTCCATAAGCATGAAATTCAAAGTTATAACTGGTTAACAATTTCCCGTAACTACTCAACGCATGCATGTAACTGGTAAACGACTAGGTGTAACCTATTACAGGCTGCTCCACTTGTTTCAATTCATCGACCAAAATGTCCCAGTTTATCACAATCCTCCTGGTTTCAATATCAAACATCTTGTAACCTCCAGTAGGGTGACACCCTACAAGTATCATCATCTCCCCTTTGTCATCCAACTTCTTTCCAAGGTTGTTCGGAACATATTGATATGTCACAGAACTAAAAAACTCTCAAATGGTTTCAATTTAGTTTGAATCCAGACCATGCCTCTTCGTATGTTATTTTATCAAGCTTCTTTGAAGGAGACCTATTCAACAGATTGGCGGTTGTGGATACCACTTTTCTCCATAACTCGCTCAGAAAGTTCTTTCCTTTTAACATATTTCTCGCTATGTTCATAATCGATCGATTTTTTCTCTCAAAAACATCATTTTGATGTGATGTATAAGGTGGTACTACTTCATGTAATATTCCATCTTCATCACAAAACTTCCCAAAGTCATTTGAGACATACTCACATCCACTATCAATTTTGAGAACTTTGAGCTTGTGATCACTTTACCACTCAACCATGGACTTGAACTTCTTAAACACTTTAAATATCTCATCTTTTCTCTTTGATTAAGTAAATACATGGATTTCTACTATAATTGTCGATAAAATAGGCCAATACTTAGAAGGTTACATTTGATTATAGGAATGTACAAGACATATTTGATCAAGGAATGTCTATCATCCCTTTTCATGATCAAAACATCATTAATCCCATTGGCCACTAAAGTGGTGTCATCTGCAAATTTCACTTTATTCTTCGTGTTTTGATTGATTTTGAAAAAATAATCCTTTCTTCTCGTCATATGCATAAAAAAACCAGAATCCAAGTACCATTCTTCACTGCATTGGACTCCTTCTCTCACAATCACCATAATGTTTTCTTTCGCAAATGTTTTTGCAGTGATCCCAAAATTATTGTCATTGCATTCACCTTCCATGAGCATGACCAAAAGTGTATTATCATCATCCACCTCTTGTCTAAAAAACTTGGCTTAATCTCCTTGAGATTTCCTCTTGTCTGTGTTACACTATCTTACAAAATAATCAGACTTTTGACAATTGTAGCGTTGTGCCTTAATCTTGTCATACTTCACTCTTTCGCCTCTAAAATTGCTTTGACCGCCATTTTTTCAACAAATTCTCTCACCTCTTTGACAAGTCGAACTCTTCGATTTTTAGGACTCATTTCCACCAAAATTCTGAAAATTCCCTTTACTCTTTAAAGGCCATTTTCCTTTTGACTTTTTGCTCTTCTCATTGAATCAAGCTTGCAAAGTGATCTCCCTCTTTTCCTTGTCGTTCTTTCTATCCCCCATCATTTGCTCATGAGTCTCAAGAGAGATTTGAAGCTCATCTTTGCTCAACGTCATAAGATCCTTCGACTCTTCAATTGCCACTACAATGTTGTCAAATCTTGTTGCGAAAAAATGCAAGATCTTCGACACGACATTTTGCTCTATAATAGTTTCTCCACAAGACTTAATGTTATTCACCAATCGCATAATTCGTGTTACATAATCGTTGATTGTATCCTTCTCATCCATTTGAATCAATTTAAATTGACGTTTATGAGTTTGGCTACCAAGATGTTCTTAAAGTGATCAAGAATATGGTGAATCTTGTTTGCACCATTTTTTGTAATTCTTTGTGTCAAGGGTTGGTAGGTTTGTTGGGACTCTATCATTGGAGAAATAATTCATACTGCACAGTGAATGTTTATGAATCAGAACCAGACTCTTGATGTCAAATGTTGGAACGTACAATCACACAATTGATAAACTACGGAGTATGTGAAAAAAGAGATAGTGAGAGAGAAGATAATTAGAAAAAAAGATATAATTGAGGGTGAGAAGATCATTCTATATTATATTTGATGAGGATTCCTCCAAAACATTTATACAAGTCTTACAAAATGATTAGAAGCTAAAACACATCTTACAAATACGAGAAAAATCAAAAGCTCATACTTATAACCTGTTAGCACAAAATGTTAACCAGTTACAGTTGCTACAACAATTAAATCAAAACAGTGTTAACCGGTTACATTACCCGATTACACATCCAGTAGTTACTATTTTCAGCTGATCAGAAATAATTTTCCTCCGTATTAGCCAGTTACAGCACTTGAGTTATCATGTTTCACTGAACAAAGTATAATATGAGAATTCAATTTTTAGAATTATCTACTTTCTTAGGTGATTGATGGCAAACTTGCAGCGGCGTTGGGGCATTTGTCGTCGCAAGGACCATGGGCTGAAGGCAACGACTGGGAAAATTTCACTTTGTACCCCTACATTTCAACCTGTACCCCTACAGTAATTTTTTGACGAAAATACCCTCATATAAAAAGCATAAGATTTTTTAAAAAAATCATTTTCACATCTATTCTAAAAGTGTTCGAATTCTCTCAAAGTACATTGCATTCGACAGTTTGGCCAAGTCTTCGGTTCACAAAAAGCACTCGGAACACTTTTAGAAAGTGTTAGAAAATTTCTAAACCGAACACTTTTAGAAAGTGTTCGGTTTTATTTTTGTTGTCTTTTTGGAACACTTTAAGGAAGTGTTCGGTTTGCAATATTGCATTCGGAACACTTTGGAAGTGTTCGGTTTATAAATTTTGAACACTTACTAGAAGTGTTCGGTTTGTTATATAATTTGGCATTCATTCCGGAACACTTGCACAAAGTGTTCCGGAATGGTTTTTGTGAAATTCGGAACACATTTAAAAACTGTTCCGGTTTGTATTTTTACATACCGGAATACTTGCTGGAAGTGTTCCGGAATGTGTTCCGGAAGTGTTTTTCTGGACTGTTAAATTTTGTCTTTTTCGTAAATGGTAAAAGTCAAATAGTAAAATAATTAAATTATATTTAAGGTAAAATTGTCATTTTTAAAAAAGTATGGAAGTACAGGATTAACTGTGGGGATACAAAGTACCGTTTTCAACGACAGGATGTCAGGCAGTGGTCTGTGAAAATATTAACATCAAGCGAGAGGTCAACTTCTCACCAATTTGAAAAACTTGAAAAAATATAAAACTCAAAAGAAAAATATGAGGTTGAATGATCAATTAACCAATCATTATTCTATTGAAATCAAACATTTTGTTGATTGAAAAATAAAAACTTACGATGTTGATATCAAAGCATATGAAAATAAATTTCAGAATATGGACCCTTATTTTAAGAGAATTTCTTATTTCACCTCATGTTTTTTTTAAGTACCACGGTAAATTTTAAAAATATTTATAAAATCAAAAATATATTTTTGGTGTGCACTATTTTTAAATTATATTTATAAAAAATCAGAAATGTATTTTTGGTACAAATCAGAAATATATTTTTGATTTTTAATAAAAGCAAATTTGTTGTCATAACAACAAAAAGTGGCATGAGTCATTTGGGGTGCATAGGTTTTCTTTGTTGAAAATCGAAAATATATTTTCAGTTTGTATCGGAAATATACTTTCGATTTTATTTTTTGTCTTTTGAAGAGTGTGTTAAAACGAATGAATTATAAGTGGTGCAGGTGTAAACTAGAAATATATTTTCGATTTTTTTAGAATATTTTTGAAATTACATAGAATGTTTTTCATCCATGTAAGATGATTGATTGACCTGAACTTTATTTGATAATAAAACAACTCCTGCTCTAACTTTAGAGTCAATAAAACATATGCATAACTTGAGAAAACTTATAAATATTTTTTTTGCATGTGGTTGTTATTATTTTTGGCAATTTCTTAATTCATCCCATATATTTCTTACACGGTACCAAAATTTTAAAAGTACTTTTAAAAATTAAAAATATATTTTTGGTGTACACTAATTCATTCGTTATTTAAAAAAAAAATTAAAATACATTTCTAATATAAAACTGAAAATACAGTTATGATATTCAATCAAATATTCCTGTAAATACATGCATCTCCTATCTATCCTTTTAATTTACTTGGATAACCTTGGTTCCATAATTATTTTTAATGAGAAAACACAAATAAGTCAAAAATAAAAATATTTAAATATCAAATAAAAATATAAAATTAACAAAATAAGTATTACGATTTCATTGTGCAAACTTGCCTAAAAAACGTTGAGATTATTAGTACTATAGTAATTAATATAAATGAACCTGTCAGTTGCAAATTGTGCATATGACCACCAGAAAAGTTGAGATTATTAAGCAGGTTGATCAGTTTCTCCTTTTATTATAGCTTTACTCTCAGCATGGAGATGTCTGTATTAACAGAAACATTTGATTGAAAATTAAAAGTGTCCTTGTGGTTTTAAATTGGAAGTGTATTATCGGAAAAATTTGAAAAACTAATAAATTGATGTGTACTGGAAATATATTTTTAATTTTTAGGGATATTTTTAGAATTTTATGTGGTACGTAAGAAACACACGGGATTGATTAAGAAATTGCCTTATTTTTAAGAGAAAAAGGATATGTATTCACAACGTAAAATAATTTTATACTGTCAACCTATTACTACTATGTATTTTATCAAGTTATTCTAATATTTTTTACCGTATCTGATATGAAGAATCGTCGCTGGCCCACGAATTGGAAGTGAACGTCTATAGTTGAGTGAAGGGGGTGTACCTGCAAGGTACACCGATGCTAAAGTGAGAATGAGAGCAATCAGAGTGCAAGCATAAAGAGAGTAGAGAGTCAGTACCTGACCCTCTCAAGTGAGAGGGTATATACAACCCTCGGCACTGGGTCAAGGTCTGCATAGTGGGCTGGATAGTTAAGCCCACTAACAGACTGCCAGGATTTACATGTGTATGGAGTCCAGCGTGCGGCCTCCTCCCTAATATGCAGCTCCGAGATATAAGAGGAGTTGACCTGTTATTCTTGGAGAGCGTGATGGTGGTTCGATGGCGGTTGGCCATGTTGCCCTAGCGCGCACATGGGAGATGTCCCCAACAGTTATGAGCGAGTGGGTTCTTAGGCCCTTTGAAGGCGCTGGATTGGGTCTGCTCAACTGTGGGTCAAGTGCTGGTCCAATCCAAAATTAAGTTAATTATATGACATGGTTGATTCGTGAATTTTTATTGAATGACAGTGTAAAACTATTTTACACTGTCAACGCACTACCTTTATACTCTATTTTTAAATAAAAATATAACAAATGTATTTAAATATCTTTTAAAAATGAATATAAGAGAATTGTATATATGAAACAGGAAAGTATTCACTTATAATACTTTTATTTAAAAATAACAAGAATCACATTAAAAAAACTGTATATAAGTTTTCCCCAACTATCCAACATATAGATTAAATTAAATTTGTTGTAAAAACTAGTTAACTATACTCTCTAGAATTTAATTGATATACTGATGTAAAGCAAGACAATTTTGCACTATCAATGTATCATTATCAATGTATCATGAATGTTAAATTTGTGTAAAAGTTTAACTTTTTCTTAAATCACATATAGAATATCACGTGGGAATGTTATGATCACGTGGAAATGTTATGACGTGGGAATGTTATGATCACGTGGAAATGTTATGATACACTCACTGTATAAAAAATATTACATCCGTTTAACAATTATTCTCTTTTTTTTATTTGATTTTTTTATTAAAAAAAATTTGATTTTTTTAAATTTATTATATAATTAATATATAATATATACACCACATATATCAATTATTTAATAAAAATAATTTTTTATAATAAAATTTAAATATATATATATATATATATATATATATATAAATCTAACGGTTCATATTCATTCTGACATTCTGATATGATATGCTTTTAAAAAGATATACGGTTGTTATATAATCACTAAATTCCTAAGTAATCATAACCAAGTATATTAAATGAACCACCTCAAAAAGAAAATAGTAAAAAGAAAGTAACTTGAATTTGACGTTATCACCAAAGAAGCATACTCCGGATCTTGACATAATACAAACTTCTTCTTTATACATCACATAACAATTACAATAACTTCTACATTTTCACATCAAAAACCAATCACAAATCACAAAAAGAGGTAAACAAATACTCATTCCTTGTTTTCTTCGCATGTTTTTCATTACTATTCTTATTCTTTATCTTAATGTTCTTAAATTTTGATAAAATTCAGGATCATGGAAGATGAAACTAGAACAGATGATAAACAAAAGAGACCAAAATCCAACAATGAAGATGCCATAAACCAATTACCAGAAGGAATTCCTATAAACATTCTATCAAAACTACCAATCCATGAAGCTGTTAGAACAAGCATCCTCTCAAGAAAATGGAAAAATCTATGGACATACTTTTCCGGAACATTAGAATTCAACGGTTCGCCGATTATGAAAGACATGAAAAAAGATATGAAGAAGATCACAGGAAGAAGTTTGCAAATGGCAATGGAAATCATGTATGATGCTGAGAGACAAACATATACAAATTGGATCAATGAGTTGTTAGCTTCGCTTAAAACTTCGTATATACAAGGATTGAAGGTTTGGTTTCCTGTGAAAAATGTTTCTGATATTGATAACTGGATTCAGTTTGCAGTTCGTAAAAAGGTTCGAACGCTTGAACTGTATTTCGGTAGTGAAATTGATTATGTTCTTCCACTGGAACTATTTAAGGTGGAGAGATTTGATTCTTTATGTGTTTTGCGTATGAAATCGATTAGTGTCACCGAAGAGATGCTCGAGTATTTACTGCAGAATTGTCTGTTGCTTGAAACATTGAGTTTGGTTGATTCAGAAGTTCCGAAAACTATGAAGGTTTCAGTTTCAGCTTCATCATTGAAGTTGAAATGTTTAGAGTTGGTAACATGTTTGGAATTGACAAAAGTTGAAATATTTGCTGAGAAATTGGTGTCATTCAAATACTATGGGCCTAATTTGGAGACAGAATTCAAGAATGTTTCAAGCCTTGTGGAAGCCTCTTTTGGAGGATCCTTTGTTGAGTTTGTTAGAGAAAGCTTTATGTTGCAAATAAAAGTGCTTAAATTGGATATTACACAAAACTCACTTCAAGTGGTAAATTTCCTACGTACCCTTCTTTTCTCATGCTTGTTTGCTTGTTATCGAGACTGATATCCTCTGTAGCACAAATGTCTCTGAAAAATATGTGTTAGTGTTCGTGTCTGGTGTGAGTGATATTTTTACTTTATAATTTTCAGATTTATTGGTTAAGTCAACTTCCCATGATGAATAATCTCAAGGATATGGAGTTGGTGGCTTGTGGTGATGATGGCATAATACTTAGTGCTTGTGTTATTTTATTGAAAACATCACCTTCACTGTCTAGGTTCACAATCAAGGTGAATATCCCTATGCCTCTAGCTTTCTGCATAGGCATTCTCTGCAAACTTCTAGCACCACACTTGCATTAAGCATTATTTATGCCCAAGAGTTAAGATAGTTGTGAATTCGAAACTGATTATTTTTTGTTTTTACATGTTGCAGATGCTAAATATCGAACCTGGTTTAAGAGCAGAACACAAACTTCCAAAGGAATGTCAATATAGTATTAAGGAGTTGGAATTGGTTGGATTTTCTGGAGCAGCATGTGAAATTGAATTAGTTATGCACATTCTTGAGAATGCAGTTGAACTCAAGAAAATAACTATTGATACAAGGTTACCGACTAAACCAAAAGTGAGGCCCCTTGGGGAGCAGCAGTTCGAAACATGGAATTGCGAAGAAAACAGAATGCGTGCTTCGCGACTGAAGAACAGAATACCACCTTCGATTGAATTTGTTTGTCTATGACAATACAGGATTATCTCTTGTAGAATTGTAAATTTCATCAGAGTTATGAGATTAAGAACATTATAAAATGCAAAACATTAAACATTCTTTGCAACCATTTTATTAGAGTGGCAGTGATCCATTAACAATTGAAACTAATCTCTGGTTACAATCCAATTCTAAATAACCAAAACTGAAATAACAGAGAAGAGACAATTATGCCATCTAACGAAACAAAGCATGCGGTCTTATTGCAAACAAAGACATGTTTTGAAATGAAATCAACACTTAAATTAAATGCCCTGCTCAAGCATTGCCCGGACTCTTATTGGAAGACCGTAAAGCCGAATAAAACCAGCAGCATCAGCTTGATCATATATATCGCTACCCTCGAATGATGAGATATCTTGCCTATACAGGCTGAAGGGACTCTTCCTACCTGTTACAGTAACAGAGCCTTTGTACAATTTCAAAGTCACGGAACCTGTTGTGGTCTCTGTAATCTTCTGCATAAAGGCGTCCATGGACTCACGGAGTGGATCAAACCATCTTCCAGCATACACCAACTCTGCATATTTAAGGGCTAATGAATCTTTGACCTGAATTGTTTCTCGGTCAAGTGTCAAAAACTCCAACTCCCGTGCTGCAGCGAAAAGGATAGTTCCTCCAGGAGTTTCATAGACTCCACGGCTCTTCATGCCTACAAGCCGATTCTCGACCATGTCGATGCGGCCAACTCCATGCCTTCCACCTATCTCATTGAGCTCAGTGAGTAAAGTTGCTGGTGAAAGCGTCTTCCCATTGAGTGAAACAGGAAGCCCTGACTCTATACCAATTTCCAAATACCTGCAAGACATAAATGCATGATTTTGAAAACATAAGGTTCAACTTCTGAAAATAATTGCAGGGTGCAGCCTTTCTAGAAGGGATAACAGAAACTTGAAGCTGCATATATAGTGAATTAGTAAAACTACATGAAAGCTTACTCGGGTTTATCTGGAGCATCCTCAGGATCTACAGATATCATGTACATATCCTTTTGGGGCTCATTAGCCGTGTCTTCCAAAATATCACCCTTTAAGTCACAGATCGCATACGTTAGAGAAACAGTAACATGTTACTCCCAAAGTATAGTTTTGGGAACTAGACTTCATAATGCATAATCCTAGGTCAAACTAAAGATAAGCAATGCATACCTCGTGGCTAAGATGCCATAGGTTCCTATCCCTGCTATATATGGATTTCTTTGTAACTGGAACAGGCACATTATGCTTTTTCGCATACTCAATGGCATCTTCTCTCCCTGTAATATCCCACTCCCTCCATGGAGCCACAATGTTTAGCTTGGGGTTCAGCGCAAAGAAAGTGAGCTCAAACCGAACCTGAATGTTTATTAAAAAAAATGTGAGATTAATATAATTTGCATGACATAGTAATGTAGTTATAATAGTAAGACATGCCTGATCGTTTCCTTTCCCTGTACACCCATGGGCGACAGCATCAGCTCCAACTTCTTTGGCAACATCCACCATGGCCTACAAGTCAGCACGCATCAACCAATAAGCAATGGCACACACGCAGACACAGACACAACACATACAGTTATTTGAAGAATGCAAAGTCCAACAATGATACATGTCAGACACTAGACACACCTTTAATATGAAGTGTGGGTGCAACATATTTGATATTTACAAGCGAAAAGGTTTTACCAATTGAAATGAAATATCAAATTTCAAGCAAAAGTACCTTTGCAATTACAGGACGGGCCATTGAGGTCCCAAGCAAATACTTCCTCTCATAAATGGCACCAGCACGCAGGCAAGGAAATACGTAATCTTTAACAAATTCCTCTTGCAAATCCTTTACAACTAATTGAGACGCTCCGCTGGCTTTGGCTTTGGCTTCTAAACCGTCCAATTCTTTTATACCCTGTGAAATTAATTTTGTTAACCGACACGCACTACATCAGCAACAAACTCGCTTAGTGGGATGTTTACAGTCTTAAAACACATCATCCAACAAACAACTGAGACAACAACAATCTTTATTACAAAAACTGAATTCTAAAAGTCACAGCGTACTTGGCCAACATCAGCAGTGAAGCAAACAACGTCACAACCATAATTCTCCCTGCAACATCAAGATCACTAAATAAGATAATATAACAAGAACAAAATTATACAGCAATAGATTACTTAAAAAACGGTTTCTGATCTTCATTTACCCATTCTGCTCAAAATATTAAACTACAACTAAATTACGAGAGTCGTGAACTTGTGACAGAAACCTAGTAGAAAATGAACAAGGAAACATCTATACCTCAACCATGGGACAATGACGGATGTGTCTAAGCCACCACTGTAAGCCAGAACAACCTTGTTTAATTTTCCACGCAGCCCACTACCCTTCTTGGTTTCAGTAACTTCCACAGCAGAATCATTGTGTGATACTGCGTTTACAACTGCAATTACAAAAACTTCAATAGCATTATAAACATTAAACTTAAATATCAAACAGCATCTAATCAACATAATGAACATTCAAACACACAGCGCCTCAACAGAATTCATTCACTTTCAACATAAACCAAACATGACCTAAGAAGCCCCAAATTACCCCTCCAGAAAAGTATTTGTTCATTGCTGATACGATACGACATAATTTTTTTAAGAAAATTATCATTTACAAAATCCAAGAGAAAACAGACCAGTCAATTCAATTCCAACAGATAAAGACTACAATCAGAGACACAGCAAGTTAATCTCTACATGCAAAACTCTGTCTTCACAGAAAACCAGACCCGCCACCGCAATTTAAAACCACGGATTCCCCATTGTTGATAAAATCCAGCAAATAACTGCAATGCCAACTACAACTATTTCCAATAGATCTTGATAAATAAAAAAAACTCACCTTGAAGTCTACCAGCACCAACATTAGCTTTTGGTTTCAACTACACATATTTAAAAAGTACAAAATAAGATCAACACGGATAAAAACAAAAAAGGGTCTCAACTCTCAAAATATGAAGTAAAAACATAATTTTGTAAATTTCCAGGATTAAAGTTTGAATTTTTAAAGATCACCTCTTTAAATGAACATGGATTTGCCTTCCAGAACCTATTAAACAGAATGTGCTCTGCCAATGAAAAACAAGAAAGCCAAAAGAGAATGATAAATTGAAATTATAATGAAAAATCAATAAAGGGTCATGGTAAAATGTGAAAAGACAGGGTTTTGAAACTGTTATCATGATTGAGAGACAAAATAACTAACATGGTATTTAGAAAAAAGAGAATGAAAGGAAGAGAAAGGAGAACCTGTTGCATGAAGGGAAGGAGTGGTGGTGGCGCATGAAGGAATTGCTTTTAACTGAGCCATTGTTGTTGAAGTGAAGAAGTGAAGAAGTGAACAGAAACAAATCTTGAACTAAATAATGCTGCTGCTTGGTCGAATATAACAAGGGTTTCAAAAGTTTCAACTTTGCGAAATGACCATATTGGACACAAATCAAGGGGTTCTTTTTTCTTTCCTTTTATGTTTGCAACTTAAAGGGATTTCAATAGAAAAATTAATTAATAACTAATAGTTTTTTAAGAGATTAAAATGTTATTGAGATAACTCTCACTATCATTAGTGAGAATCTCTTAAGTAGGTGAAATGTAAGATTAAAGTGATCTTTGAGTTTTGAGATCTCTTCTGACCTTAGTAAATTTATATAGTCCAATTACCTAAACTTTTTAATCACACAAAGTAATATTTTTTGTTGAGATCAACATTAAATTAAATTATCTAGTTACACCAATGATTCAACTAAACAATAAAGAAATTTTTATAAATAAAATTGAGAAAAAGTAAAAATCTTATGTTAGAAAAAGGTGAGACGATAGAGAAAAAGGATTGAACGGAGTTGGAAGAATCAAAAATAAAAACGTCTTAGCGCTTTCATAAAATATCATATGTCAAGAAAAAATACTTATTAGTGTCATCTGAATATTACTTCGTCGTCCATTCGACATCGTATTTGTTGAGCAGTTAAAATATTTTTGAAGTTACAACTTCTAATTTAACAACTTTCTATAATTTTTGTTAAATAATATAACTATTGATATTTTTAGGATCATCAAATTATATGTCAAATACATTTTTTAACAATATTACACATTTAAATTATATTTTTTATTTTGAGTAATTTATTCTTGATAATTATTTATGAATCCTTCAAACACACTCCTTTAAATATGAATTTGATTATACAAAATATAATAATAGAATAAAAAATGTTATTGATTTATTTCTTAAAATTATGACTTTTAAAAGCAAAAGGCTTAGTTACATTAATTTTTTGTTTTACCTCTTGAAATTAATTTTTATATTTTAAATACAAATAATTTTAGTTTTATTTTTACAAGTAAATTGATGATGTTTTATTATTTAATGATGTGTCACATGTATTTCTAACCATGCTCTACAAGAATTTATAACTGATGATTTGTCGCATTTTAAAAGTAATATCTGAATGAGAACCTGTTTAAATTTAAAAGAGGATGAACATAATAAAATAAAATAAAAGAACTAAAATTTTAATTAAATTAATATAAATTATTGTTACTAAAAAATTCAAAAGTCTGTATAAAATAGTTTTATTATTTATTCTTGATTTTTATAGGAGGAATTTTTTATTTTATAGCGTCATTGAATTAACAAATAAATAAATAATTATAGAAGACTTGAAAGAGTGTACATTTTTAATGTTTTAAATTTAAATTTTAGTAGTGTTAACAATTGGAGAACTTTTCTTGCCAACATCCAAATTCAACCTGGCACCATCCCAATTCCAATTTTATTCCTAATGCAATACAAAAGAATATTTGGACGAAATTTTCGGTATACCCATTAAATTTTCAGTATACCTAAAATTCTATTCTGGAAGTCTATTTAAAAAACTCTGGTATATCGAAAATTACATAATATCTGGTACAACCAAATTTTCATAAGTGATTTTGAAAATTCCGGTATATTAGAAAATACAAGTTTTCGGTAAACTGGAAATTTCAATTTTTTGATATACCAAAAATTTCATTTATAACTGAAATTTTCGGTATGTTTAAATATTAGGTTTTTTCAACGGTTGGGATTTTGTTGACACTTTTGGAGGGTCTTAATTGTACCGACACTTATGTGTGGTCTAGAATGCATCATCATTTGTATAAATAGGGGTCTTAGGATTATTGGATAACACATCTCAACAAAATTCCTCTTCCTCAAATTCTGATTAAGGCAGAAGTGTATTACAACAGCGACAAACCTCATATTGAATTCAAGCTTCCAGATGGATCTGAGTCTTTTGTCACCTTGAAAGAAATGTTGGTTTGCTGCCTGATGACAAGAACAGAAGGGTGACAAAGATCGTGTTTCGGGAGGGTTACATTTGGTATAGATGGTTGGGTGAAATACAATCTAATCGAGTTGAAGAATGAAGAAGACTTGAAGGACATATGGAAATCATTTCTCCGTAGGATAACTAAAGGTCTGATTGAGTTGGATGTGGAGATCCGGAGATCGGTTGACGACATAATGAAGTGTCTGAAGCATCCAGAGTCATCCGGTAGTTCCTAGATTTTTATGTATCGAAGTACCTGTCAGAAGGTCCTCCAAGGAAACCTCTATCAATACACATTGATGGCTCCATAGATGCAACAGTTGTGGTGTCTATATTAACATGGGGCACCACGTCAACTCCTTCCTGAATCGGCTTCTAAGCCATCTGATCATGTACAACTGACTCATGTACCACCGGTTCCTGAACAACTTGCTCTTGTACCACCGATTGCTCCTCAACTACCTGTTCCACTGTAAGAACATGAGTCTGATCCTCCACCATATGAGGTTGATCCTCAGCTGTTGTACATGTAACACCCCTTCTATTTACCCACGATTTATAATTAATAATCAGAGTATTTAACACGTATCAAGAGGCATCGCAATTTTAATATAATTCAAAGTTATAACCAAACAATTGTCATGCTTTCACTGAAGGAAATCATTAAATAAAACAGACTAAAGGTTATGTTTAACAGCGGAAATGAAACATAACAAAATCCTGAATACATCATTTATAACTATTCCAGGATATAAATCGAAACATGGACCAAAACCATTACTTAATATTCATAAAGAATTTCAAATCAAGCGTTTTCCCCCAGTGTTACATCTACCAGAGCACGACACTGACACGCGGATTAACTAATGACTCGACTCTAGAAGCTATCCTCACTGATTCCAAGCAGCTAATCACTTCGAATCTGAAATTATTAAAGTAAGGGTGAGATCTCTATCCAATATAAAATGCATTATACGTTTTTAAATACAACGGAATAATTAAATACGTTAGTCCATTATCCAAACACATAAATCACAGTCAATTCACAATTGCATCTCACCCAATGAACATGTAAATATAACAAGCGATGGAAATTGCAACACTGGGAACCATCCTAACATGTTACAATCCCATATGCAATGCAGGCTCTATGCATGTGGTACCAAACGTGAACCGAGTTCACCCTCTGTTCCATCACACTCGGAAAACAGCGGAAATCCATGATTCGCCCATAACCACTGGGTCAAGAATCTAGCCTCACTACCTCTAAATCCTGGTAAGTTTATTGGCTCTGCAAGTTCACTTCCACACAATGGGAATGAACCATAAACAATGCTTATGCATGCATCATAAAAGCATGTAACAATAATTCACAGATTATGATCTCAACATAATTCACATAATGTCAATCACCAATGTATCGCATTCAATCATAATGAATATCAAAACACAACATTATAAGCATTATCTCTCATTCCTTAAATCAGGCAATCCATACCTATTCCTGTTGTCCTTAAACTATTAACTTTTCAAAAATCGGAAGCTCGACACTTTTTAAAATAATTTTCACAAAATAATATTTTTCTCTTTTTAAAAGATAGTATTTTTAATTTAAGAAATAATGCCAAAGCGGCTCGAATCGAGTTACGGTTTAGAAAATATGAATTTTTAAAGTTTTAGGTGTTTTGAAAATTAACACATGGAACCGGTTCCTCCACAGGAGAACCGGTTCCCACTTTTGAAAATACGCTTCACGGAAATTTGTATGGGAACCCGATTCCTCCATCTTGAACCGGTTCCCACGCACAAAAATGGCCAATTTTGAAAGTTTTACTGGAACGGTTCCTCCCCATGGAACCGTTCTCACGACTAATCAAAATCTGCTATTTTGACAGCATTTATGCATCCCAAATCACATCCAATCATTCCCATACGAATTGCAACATCAGGAATACCAAAATGCATCCATTTTACTCTAATACAACCTCATACACCTTTATTTCATCATTCCTATTAGTTATTTGACACACTAATGGTTTAAATCCTATAATCCGACACAAATAGGGATGAACCCTACAAACCTAGAATCACCTAAATCAAATTTCCTAGCATACCCAATCATCCGGTTGATTCCCAAAACCCATAAGGCATTAAAATTGAATGAAATCACCCCTTACCTCGCGATGATCTTCGACTTTCCCGGCGTTGGCTTTTTCCTCTCTTCTCTTCTCTTCTCCAATTCTACGTGAAATGACTTTTCCACAAAGACCTTCTTTTCCTTCTTTTCCTTTTTATAATCCTTGTTATATTCCTTTATTATTTCCAAATAAAATACATAAATTAGTAATTAGTAAGAGTAGAGTGATTTACTTCTCACACCCTCTAATTACTCTCCGCACCACCAACTCTTCTTTTCTTTAAATAATCCAATTAAATCCAAAATATAAATAATCAAGCCTTTAATTAATTAAATAATTTAATTCCTAATTATCTAACATTTGAATTAATTCGGGGTGTCACAACTCTCCCCTACTAAAAGAGTTTTCGTCCTCGAAAACATACCTTAGACGAAAAGTTCGGGATATGAGTCCTTCATCTGGCTCTCCAGTTCCCAAGTTACATTTCCTCCAGCTGGTCCTCCCCAGGCCACTCTCACCAGTGCTATCTCTTTACCACACAATTGCTTCACTTTCCGATCCTCAATTCTGATCGCTTCAGATCAAATTATCCTGCACATACATCATCTACGAATCACATGAGACGGATGCAATGTACCTCCTCAACCGAGATACATGAAAGCGTCATGCAAATTTGCAAGTGACGGCGGTAAAGCAATCTGATAAGCAACTTTCCCAACTCTCTTGGTAATTTGAAATGGACCAATAAAGCGCGGAGTCAACTTCCTTGACTTCAAAGCTCGACCAATACCAGTCATCGGAGTAACTCGCATGAACACGTGGTCTCCTTCACTAAACTCAAGATCTTTCCTCCTCTTATCATGATAACTTTTCTGACGACTCTGAGAAGCTCTCATCTTCTCCTGAATCATCTTGATCTTTTCCGAAGTTTGTTGGATAATCTCTGGTCCGATCACAGCACTTTCTCCAGATTCGTACCAACACAACGGCGTCCGACACCTTCTACCATACAATGCCTCAAACGGAGCCATACCAATACTTGAATGAAAACTATTATTGTAGGTAAACTCGATCAATGGTAAGTAGCTATCCCAAGCTCCACCTTTCTTCAACACACAAGCTCTCAACAAATCCTCTAACGACTGAATCGTCCTCTCTGTCTGACCATCCGTCTGCGGATGATAAGCAGAACTCAATCGTAACTTAGTACCCAAAGCTTCCTGCAATCCTGTCCAGAACTTAGATGTAAACCTCGAATCTCTATCTGACACAATACTAGACGGAATACCATGCAAACTTACGACCTTTTCGACATACAATTCTGCCAACTTCTCCATCGGATAATCCATTCTTATCGAAATAAAGTGAGCAGACTTTGTCAACCGATCAACAATAACCCAAATGGAATCACAGTTCTTCGCTGTCCTAGGCAAACCGGACACGAAATCCATAGAAATGCCATCCCATTTCCATTCCGGAACAAACAACGGTTCCATCAATCCTGACGGTTTCTGATGTTCAATCTTGGATTTCTGACAAACCAAACATGCATACACAAACTCGGCAATTTCCTTTTTCATTCCAGGCCACCAAAATAACTTCTTCAAGTCATGATACATTCTAGTAGCACCGGGGTAAATGCTCAACCCACTTCGGTGTCCTTCTTCCAAAATACTCTTCCTAATCTCAGCAACATCCAGAACACACACTCTATCACCAAATCTCATAACGCCATTCTCATCAATTCGGAACTCACCTCCTTGACCTTGGTTAATCAATGTCAGCTTATCCACCAAACCAACATCAGATTTCTGTCCATTTCGAATCTCTTCCAAAATACTACTAGTCAGCTTCAACATGCCCAATTTCACACTATCCGGAGTAGTTTCGCATACTAAACTTAAGTCTCTGAATTGTTCCACTAAATCCAATTCACGAACCATTAACATCGACATATGCAAGGACTTCCTGCTTAACGCGTCTGCCACCACGTTTGCCTTACCAGGATGGTAATTCAAACCGAAATCATAATCCTTGAGAAATTTTAACCACCTCCTCTGCCTCATATTCAATTCTTTCTGGTCAAAGAGATACTTCAGGCTCTTATGATCGCTGAATACCTCAAACCGTGAACCATACAGATAATGCCTCCATAATTTCAAAACGAACACGACAGCTTCCAACTCTAGATCATGAGTCGGATAATTCCTTTCATGGATCTTCAACTATCTTGAAGCATAAGCCACAACCTGCTTGTCTTGCATCAAAACACCGCCTAAACCCATCAAAGACACATCACAATACACCACAAAAGATTCTGCCGAATTCGGAAAAATTAGAATCGGAGCACTAGTCAACCTTTCCTTCAACTCTTGGAATCCTCGCTCACAATCCGAATCCCAAACAAACGCTTGACCTTTTCTCGTCAACTTAGTCAACGGTAAAGCTAACTTCGAAAATCCTTCGATGAACTTCCTGTAGTAACCTGCAAGACCAAGAAAACTACGAATCTCTGAAGCATTCTTCGGCGCTTCCCACTGAGATACCGCTTCTACTTTTGTAGGATCAACAGCAATGCCATTCTTGGAAATCACATGGCCAAGAAAACTAACTTCGCTTAACCAAAACTCACATTTTGACAGCTTCTTTTCCTTCAACAATTCCAAGACGGTTCTAAGATGCTCTGCATGCTCTTCATCACTCTTTGAATAGATCAAAATGTCGTCAATAAATACCACCACAAATTTGTCAAGATACGGATGGAATATCCTGTTCATATACTCCATAAAAACACCAGGTGCATTAGTAACTCCAAACGGCATAACAGAATATTCGTAATGCCCATACCTCGTTCTACATGCAGTTTTCTGAATATCTTCCGCCTTAACACAAATCTGATGATATCCAGACCTCAGATCAATTTTACTAAATACACAAGCTCCAACCAACTGATCCATCAAATCATCAATCCTCGGCAGTGGATACCGATTCTTGATTGTCACCTTATTCAACTGCCTGTAATCAACACACAGTCTCATCGTACCTTCCTTCTTCTTAACCAACAATACCGGCGTACCCCACGGCGACACGCTAGGACGAATAAATTTCTTCTCAAGTAACTCTTCCAACTATTTCTTCAACTCAGACAATTCAGATGCCGACATGCGATAAGGCGCCATCGACACCGGACTAGTTCCAAGAATCAAATCTATAGCAAATTCCACTTCTCTCTCAGGTGGTAGCTCACTAACATCTTCCGAAAACACTTCTGGAAATTCATTTACAACGGGTAGTTCACCACTCATAGCTTTTCCTTTCACCTCCGTCGAAGAATACAACATAAACACTACAGCACCATCTCTAACAGCTGAATTCATCTACTTAACTGACATAGTCACATCTTCAACTTTAGCTACCTCAGGAAATATGACCGTCTTCTCAAAACAGTTGATATGAACCTGGTTGAAGACCAACCAGTTCATTCCAAGGATAATATCAAGTTGTTCTAAAGGTAGGCACACTAAATCCATACCCGAAACCTCTATCAAAAATGACAATAGGAAAATTCCTACAAACATACGAAGTAGTCACTGAACCCGACGCAGGAGTGTCAATAACCATACTTCCATCCATATTAGAAATTTCCAGATTTAATCTTTTAGCACAATCCAAAGTAATAAAAGAATGTGTCGCTCCAGTATCAATAATCGCAATTAAAGGTATGCCATTAATAAAACATGTACCTTTAATCAACCGATCATCTGGCTTAACGTCTGATCCTGACAAAGCGAACACCTTTCCACCAGCCTGTTCTTTCTTTGGCTTAGTACACTGCGGACGAGTGTGTCCCTCTTCGCCACAGTTGTAACAAGTTATCCTTCTAAATCTGCACTCAGCAGCTACATGACCAATTCTCCCACAGTTGTTACACTTTTTCGCGTCATTCTTGCATTCAGCAGCTCGGTGTCCCATGTCACCACATCTGTAGCACTTAGTGGAAGAATTAGAAGAACCAGAGTCTCCCCCACAAGGCTTCCTCCAACCACCAGATTTCTGATTATTCCTATCATAGGGCTTACCACGATCCATCTGTCTCTTTCCCTTACGATCAGCGTAACTCTGAGCATTCGACTTAGTACTAGCAAGATCCTCTTCTATGATCCTACTACAGTCCACTAAATCAGGAAACCTCCTAATGCGTTGATACCTGATACCCTTCTTGATCTCATCACGAAGACCATTCTCAAACTTGATACATTTGGAAAATTCTCCATCTGCATCGTTAGTGTAATGAGCATAATACTTTGCTAATTCAGTAAACTTTGTTGCATACTCACTCACAGACTTGTTGCCCTGTTTGAGCTCCAGAAACTCAATCTCCTTCTTACCCCGAATGTCTTCAGGAAAGTACCTTCTCAGAAAATCTCTCCTGAACACAACCCAAGTCAAAGCAATACCATCTTCTTCCATTTCAGTTCTGGTAGCAACCCACCAGTCATCAGCTTCTTCTGCCAGCATGTGAGTACCATACCTCACCTTCAGCTCCTCAGCACAATCAATCACTCTGAAGATCCTCTTGATCTCCTTCAACCACTTCTGAGCACCTTCGGGATCATGTGTACCCTTGAACAATGGAGGATTATTCCTCTGAAAATTCCCCAATTATCTGTCAGCACCAATACCAGCTCCCTGTTGATTCCCTCCGAGCACTCCAGCTAACATTCCCAAAGCTTCAGCAATAGCATCATCGTTTCTTCTGTTACCTCTTCCAGCCATTATTCTGTAACATTACAAAACAATCCACATCAGCACACAAGTATCGACAGTGTTACTTTACACTAGTCGCATACAAAAGGGATAACGACACTAAGACAAGACCGACTATGCTCTGATACCACTATTGTAACATCCCTTCTATTTACCCGCGATTTATAATTAATAATCAGAGTATTTAACATGTATCAAGAGGCATCACAATTTTAATATAATTCAAAGTTATAACCAACAGTTGTCATGCTTTCACTGAAGGAAATCATTAAATAAAGCAGACTAAAGGTTATGTTTAACAGCGGAAATGAAACATAACAAAATCCTAAATACATCATTTATAACTATTCCAGGATATAAATCGAAACATGGACCAAAACCATTACTTAATATTCATAAAGAATTTCAAATTAAGCGTTTTCCCCCAGTGTTTCATCTACCAGAGCACGACACTGACACGCGGATTAACTAATGACTCGACTCTAGAAGCTATCCTCACTGATTCCAAGCAGCTAATCACTTCAAATCTAAAATCATTAAAGTAAGGGTGAGATCTCTATCCAATATAAAGTGCATTATACGTTTTTAAATACAACGGAATAATTAAATACGTTAGTCCATTATCCAAACACATAAATCACAGTCAATTCACAATTGCATATCACCCAATGAACATGTAAATATAACAAGCGATGGAAATTGCAACACTGGAAACCATCCTAACATGTTACAATCCCATATGCAATGCAGACTCTATGCATGTGGTATCAAACGTGAACCGAGTTCCATCACACTCGGAAAACAGCGGAAATCCATGATTCGCCCATAACCACTGGGTCAAGAATCTAGCCTCACTACCTCTGAATCCTGGTAAGTTTATTGGCTCTGCAAGTTCACTTTCGCACAATGGGAATGAACCATAAACAATGCTTATGCATGCATCATAAAAGCATGCAACAATAATTCACAGATTATGATCTCAACATAATTCACATAATGCCAATCACCAATGTATCGCATTCAATCATAATGAATATCAAAACACAACATTATAAGCATTATCCCTCATTCCTTAAATCAGGCAATCCATACCTATTCTTGTTGTCCTTAAACTATTAACTTTTCAAAAATCGGAAGCTCGACTCTTTTTAAAATAATTTTCACAAAATAATATTTTTCTCTTTTTAAAAGATAGTATTTTTAATTTAAGAAATAATGCCGAAAACGGCACTCGAATCGGAGTTACGGTTTAGAAAATATGAATTTTTAAAGTTTTAGGTGTTTTGAAAATTAACACAATGGAACCCGGTTCCTCCACAGGAGAACCGGTTCCCACTTTTAAAATACACTTCACGGAAATTTGTATGGGAACTGATTCCTCCATCTTGGAACCGTTCCACGTACAAAAATGGCCAATTTTGAAAGTTTTACCCTGGGAACCCGGTTCCTCCCCACTGGGAACTGGTTCCCACGACCTGCAGAATCAAAATATGTATTTTGACAGCATTTATGCATTCCAAATCACATCCAATCATTCCCATACGAATTGCAACATCAGGAACACCAAAATGCATCCATTTTACTCCAATACAACATCATACATCTTTATTTCATCATTCCTATTAGTTATTTGACACACTAATGGTTTAAATCCTATAATCCGACACAAATAGGGATGAACCCTACAAACCTAGAATCACCTAAATCAAATTTCCTAGCATACCCAATCATCCGGTTGATTCCCAAAACCCATAAGGCATTAAAATTGAATGAAATCACCCCTTACCTCGCGATGATCTTCGACTTTCCCGGCGTTGGCTTTTTCCTCTCTTCTCTTCTCTTCTCCAATTCTACGTGAAATGACTTTTCCACAAAGACCTTCTTTTCCTTTTTATAATCCTTGTTATATTCCTTTATTATTTCCAAATAAAATACATAAATTAATAATTAGTAAGAGTAGAGTGATTTACTTCTCACACCCTCTAATTACACTCCGCACCACCAACTCTTCTTTTCTTTAAATAATCCAATTAAATCCAAAATATAAATAATCAAGCCTTTAATTAATTAAATAATTTAATTTCTAATTATCTAACATTTGAATTAATTCGGGGTGTCACAACTCTCCTCTACTAAAAGAGTTTTCGTCCTCAAAAACATACCTTAGACGAAAAGTTCGGGATACGAGTCCTTCATCTGGCTCTCCAGTTCCCAAGTTACATTTCCTCCAGCTGGTCCTCCCCAGGCCACTCTCACCAGTGCTATCTCTTTACCACGCAATTGCTTCACTTTCCGATCCTCAATTCTCAGTCGCTTCAATCAAATTATCCCACTGCACATCATCTACCTGAATCTCATGAGACGGATCTTCAATGTACCTCCTCAACTGAGATACATGAAAGACGTCATGCAAATTTGCAAGTGACGGCGGTAAAGCAATCTGATAAGCAACTTTCCCAACTCTCTTGGTAATTTGAAATGGACCAATAAAGCGCAGAGTCAACTTTCTTGACTTCAAAGCTCGACCAATACCAGTCATCGGAGTAACTTGCATGAACACGTGGTCTCCTTCACTAAACTCAAGATCTTTCCTCCTCTTATCATGATAACTTTTTTGACGACTCTGAGAAGCTCTCATCTTCTCCTGAATCATCTTGATCTTTTCCGAAGTTTGTTGGATAATCTCTGGTCCGATCACAGCACTTTCTCCAGATCCGTACCAACACAATGGCGTCCGACACCTTCTACCATACAATGCCTTAAACGAAGCCATACCAATACTCGAATGAAAACTATTGTTGTAGGTAAACTCGATCAATGGTAAGTAGCTATCCCAAGCTCCACCTTTCTTCAACATACAAGCTCTCATCAAATCCTCTAACGACTGAATCGTCCTCTCTGTCTGACCATCCGTCTGCGGATGATAAGCAGAACTCAATCGTAACTTAGTACCCAAAGCTTCCTGTAATCCTGTCCAGAACTTAGATGTAAACCTCGAATCTCTATCAGACATATTAATTAATTCAGACATGCATAAATAATACGGTTCAATATAATTAAACATTTCCGAAATCAAATAAATAATATCAGGCAACAATATGATAAATAAAAATAAAATAATTAAATTAAAAACCTGAAAATAAGAATACTGGAAGTAATCTTGTTCTTCGAAATAAACGAGCACTCTACCACAAGTCGGTTGGATCTGCTCGGAGACTTCTTGAATTGAAAGAAAAATACGACAAGGAATAAAAAGCACTAGATCTAACGTAAGGTTAGATCAGTGGAAATAAAATCTAAACAAAGAAAACTGAAATGGAAAATAAATTCAAAGTACAAAACTGAAATAAAATTGTGAAATAAAGAAATAACGGTTGTTCGGTAAGAATGCCGACCCTTGCTTTGTGACTTGTATGTTGTATTTATAGCTCACTTAGTAACTGCCTTTTCTAAACTTCGTATGCAAGCAAATGCGATCGTGGAGAAAATACTGCCTTAAAGGTCGGAGGCGGACGCCTCCACGTGTACCATGACTTGAGACGAGCGTCTCACATTGTGGGAAAGGAGTGGGGTCCACTTGAGGCGGGCGCCTCCATGCTATGTGGGAGGGGTGAGACGACCGTCTCACGTGACGTGGCAGGTGGTAAGCTTGCTGGAGACGTGGGCTTCAATTCTGGGCCTGGCTTTGCTGGGCTTAGTCTTTTGGCTTTGTATAATTATCTCCTTCTGTTTAAATCTTCATTTTTGCTATATCACCCCTTGCTTCATTTCTTTGACTTTTTAATAATATTTTTCCTCAATTTTATTTCTTTGCTCAATTTATCTTTATCTAATACAAATACCTGAAACAAAAGAAATACCAACATAATACAAAAATAAAACAAAATAATTGAATAAAAATGGAAACATTATCTATGAAAATTAAGTCAAATATGTTATATAAATTCGTGTTATCAAACTCCCCTATACTCAAACCTTTGCTTATCCTCAAGCAAAAAGTAAAAATGAAAAATCACTTTAGCATATGTCAAACGCAGATATATAACACAATTCAATTCGTACTTGGTTGCAATTCACTTCTTTGTTGGATAACTCAAGCTTAGACTTCGACACCAAAATTATCGTAATAACACTAGATAACCCCATTTTGCAGACCAATTTAAGTCATGTATTATAGCTTGACCTAATACTTTCGTTTCGTTTCACCCGTTTTCATTCTGGGGCAATCACATTAAGTCCTTTACCTTCCACGCACATAGTGGAGTAACCGGTTAGTGACTTTGATCTTTATAATCCAGGTAGGAGTTCTGGTACTTATATTTGGTACTCCTTTATCCAATTACAAATTGCGGGGGATCGGACCTTCGTCCGCCCTACCAAGTTCAACACCAGAAACCACTGAACCAATTCATAATGGATGTTTGCATAAATATTTTATAGTTTCTGCAACCGTTGAATTAAATGATCTGGTAAGGACCATCTAACTTAATGAGTGCATCTTCTAATAAAAATTTTCCTTAAAAATCTTGATCAATCACTTATATACATCGATTCTCCACGTAGTTTGTCGTTTAAGGCGGTGCCGACTGCTTAATAAACTACTCGGGGTTACTTTAAAACTAAGTTTAAAGGTGTTGGTATAATAAGTACTTAAATCAACCTAACACGTTGGGGTTTTTGAAGTGTTAGGACAATAACAATTTTGCTAAGTCGCGCTCGAATTCTTATTTAAAAATAGGCAACCTTAATACTGGTTGAGTGTGTTAAATTATGCGTTACAAATTTTAGTTAAAATTTGTCGTTATGGCTCAAGAAAAAGGAGGAATTTGAATATGCACGAGAATTTAACATAAAAGATTAAAATTACATAAACATGTAGTTTATTGAATGGAAATTTTGCAATACATAGAGAAAGAAACAAAAAGGAAAAAACTAAATAGAGCAAAGAAAATAAAAATGAACTAAGAAATGTTCTGACTCCCCTAAACTTAAAGTAAGCATTGTCCTCAATGCGATAGAACTAGGAGAAATCAGAAAGGAGAAGGGTGATCACTCGTTGCTTGGAGAATTTTGACCTCTTTTTCCTCTACCTCTAGTACGAGGACGTCGACGCCTGTCGGAATCAGAATCATTAAGATGAAGAGCATCCGCGACGCGAGCAGTCAAAGCTTCGAAGTTACGATCATTGCGGAAAGCATATTCTTGATGTTCACGTCGTAACTCTTGTTGGTTGCGCTGCATTTCCCGTTGATCATGCTGTAACTCTCGAACAAGACGTAAAGTCTCAGCTTGGTTTTGTTCCATTGCGTGGAACAATTGATCTTGACGATTCATGTGAGCTTGCATAGCCGCGAAATTAGCAGCTGGATTTTCTTGTTGTTGTGCTGCAGGTGCATCAAGAGCAAATTGCCAATTAGTGCGGATTCAAACGTCGATTTGATTAGGACAAGGCAACACTACACCGGGTATTAGACGACGGTTGATCATTAAGGTGTACCGGCCATCTTGTCAAGGAGAGATGATATGGGAATCACGATAGTAGATGACATCTAGAAGATTTGCTGGCATCATAAATTGTGTCAAGGACAAAAGCTCGTCGGAAAGGCCTAAAGCAAGAGCTAGAGAAGTGATGATTCCACCAAAGACAAATGGGTTTGTACCTGCCGCATTGACGCATGTATGAATGTGGCTGAGCAAGAAAGGTGCGGCGTTGACAGCTTGACCGTTGAGAGCACAGAAAATGATAAACAACTCATTTTGGTTGACCTTGTGATTATTGGTCCTACCAAAAATGGTGTTTGCAAGGATGCGATGAAAGTACCTCAGAGCGTGATTATGGATGTGTGAAGCGTAGAGATCTCGCCAACTTTCCGTGTGTTGACCGGTTAGATCATTCCAAAGAGAGAAGCCGACTTGATCCCAAGAAACATCGCTGTCATCGTCGAACGGTTTATAATGAACATTCTGACCACGAGTGAAAAGTAAAAGCTCGACGACTCTTTCTTGATCAATAGAATATTCCTGGTTGAACATGCGGAAGTTAGCAGTGCCGGTGGTGTAAGGATCGTCGGGAGGTGTGATGTAGGAGAAAGAACTGAGGAATTCAAGCATGAGTGGTTCAAAGGTGGGATATGGGTTTGAACATAGATTAAGTAATCCGGTGTTTGTAAGCATGAATGTGATGTTATCCGCCATTCCTAAGGTATCCAAACAGTCGGAGTCTACATATTTTGTGGGGACGACCGAACGGGTATAGAATTTTATGTATTTTGCGTGTTGTTGGCCATCATCACTATCTCGGAAGATAATCGTGGATAGGTCGGGTGGTGGTCGGTCTGGTTTAACTTGACGTTGATTGTTTCGTGGAGCCATAGAAGAGTATGGAATGAAGAATAAAAAGAGAGAAGATGAAATGGATGAAAGGAAGTTTATGAGTAGTAGATGTGAATTGAGAAGAAAAATGGAAGAGTATTTATAGAGAGTTGAGAGTGAAGAGGAATAAATTAAAATAATGTTATGTTGGGAAATGAGGAGGGAAAGTTTGAATGAGAATTATGGTGGGAAGATAAAAAGAAGAATATTTTGATGGAAGAGTAAAGAATAGTTGAATAGGAGTTATGTTGGGAGATGAAAAGAAATTATTTTGATTAATGGAAGAATTTGAATAGGAGTTATGTTGGATAATGAAAAAGAAGGAAACGGACAAAACAATCAATTGGTCAAGGAAGCAAAAAAGAACATCACGCGTGAGGAATGGGAGCAGCACGATGTAGGGGCCACAGGAGGGTGAGACAGGCGTCTCAAAAATTCTGCATGCATGCTTTGGGATGGAGGCGACCGTCTCCTAGTGGGAGACAAGGAGCAGAGGCGTGCGTCCCAAGGTCATGTGTAAGCAGAAGGAAAGCTGAGGCGTGCGTCTCCATCATGGTGTTGGAAAATGAGGCGAGCGTCTCAGGCAGCTTGCATGGCACGCAAAATTTAACAGGCAGGGAATCTAACAAAAGCTTGAGATGACCGTCTTGGACAGTGGGCAGCGAGACATGCATGTGATTAGAGGGAACAAGGAATAGGGAATAAATGCTTCAGATCACATGCATACATACTATACTATATACTTATATATATATATATATATATATATATATATATATATAATACTAGTATATATAATCCTATAATTAATATTATAAATATTGGGAAATATTAATTCGGTATATTAATAGGAAAAATACGATAATTAAAATAATACTCAATTATTATAAATATTAACGCGGATTATTTAATTGAGTACAATTATCGGTATTACGGGGAAATAGTTCAAACGCATCAGAAGAAAGGGTGCAACCGATAATCGAGTAAAATTTAAAAATTAACATAAAATAGAAAAATGAAAATACGAAAAAGAAATTTTAAAATTAGAAACTAGAATGACTACTCGTTGATTTTCCATGGCCACTTATCAAGCCATCTCACATATCTCTCACCTTTTCTTTTCTTACGTTTGTAGGGTGGTTTATTCTTTCGAAATTGTGGTGGTTCTGGATCTATCCTAAGTATAAGCTTTTCAATTTTGGGCTTAGTGATTTCATCCATCGCCTCATAAGTTAACCTTATCCTCTTAACAATAATTATATCCTTAATTTTATGGTCCTCTAATTTTCGCTTTTTAGGCAAGACTTCAAATTGTGGTGAATTAGTATGGATATTTTTCAATACCGCAACGTACGTTTTAGATTGGGAGTCTACCGGAGTTTCCATAAAAATTTTCGGGAAAGGAATCAGTGGGGTGTAGTGATTTGGGATAACAATATGCGCTTCCTTCTCTACCTCTTTTACAACTTCCTCTTTGAACAGTGTTGGTGCATTTTTCTCAATCTCCACTATTTTCTCGTCAGAACTTTCCTCGGCCACAATATCACTCTCTTCAAACTCATCATCACTTTCTAGATTTCCAAATAGTTTTTCTATAATGGTTGTTTCAACATCCACATCTTCCTCGGGTAAAGGTCCTAGAAGGTTTTGTTTGAGTTGGGAGATTTTAGTCTCTAAGCCAATGGTGTGAGACGCGAGGGATTCAACCATAGTGGTTAGTTGGCTAAGGGTTTCATTATTCTGAAGATTTTGTTTTCTTACTTCTTCATTTTGGATAGTTTGTGTCTCTACAAAGTGCTCAATCATAGACTCTAACCTAGAGTTAGTTATCACCTCATCGGAATCCTCTATTGATGTTTCGAAGTTAAAATCTTGCGATTCTTCAGAGTCTTGAAAGTAGGTTAAGGTCTCCTTTTCTGTTTCGCCGAAGCGACTTATCATCCTAGATGTTTCATTAAAATTTTCCATTAATATTTCGAGATCAGATTTGTATGGTTCTAGTGATTCCTCAAAATATTGAGTTTGACAATTATAGGAAGAATTGAGTTGAGGAAAAGTTTGGTTGAAATTATAAGTTTCTTGTGGTTCTTCAAAATATGGGGATTGGTAGTTTTGGAGGTAGTTTGGGTAAGAGTAGGTTTGTGAAGCATTAAAGTTTTCCATCAGTATTTCAAGGTCGGATCTATGGAATTCTTGTGGTTCCTCAGAATACTGATAATGGGCGTAGGAAAAATTTGGGTTATACATGGTAGTAAAGGTAAAGGTGCCTTAGTCTATACGGTGTAACACCAGAGTTACAATATCGACTTAAATAGTCCCCGGCAACGGCGCCAAAAACTTGATCGCGACTTTATCGTCTATTCTAATCGGGAGACTGCAAGTGCACAGTCCTATCGCGTAGTTTTAAAAGATATCGAATCCACAGGGACTATAAATCGATCTATCGTTATCCTAAGTTACGGTATACAGCTAAGGCGAATAATTCTTTAAGGTATTGGTTAAGGAAAATATAATAATTAAACAGATATCGATATGTAATTCGTCTAACCTAAGGAGGTCCGAAATTCCACTGGCTTGTATCTCAAGTTGATAGAAAATCTCTTCAGCAAGCAATATTCATCTAAAAATCCTATCTCAAACTTTCGCTCTATTGAATCAGATCATGTAATTAAATCCTAACGTATGCTCTCGCTATCCCGCCGAATTTAAAAATACTTTTTGAAAATAAATAAGGTTTAATCAGTTTTAAAACGCTTTCGCAGTCTTAAAAATTAATACCTAGTATCCACTATCTGGTTTAAAACCTCAAATTCTCGCTCTGTTGGTTTCTAACCTTAGTCTAGTTTATTAACCTCAAACTTTCGCTCTGTTGGTTTCTAAACCTTTTAATAAATTAAATTGAATATCTAAGTCAAAAAGAATATTTTTAACAACGTAATATTATGCCAGTTTATTTAGGATTCCTTTGGTTCGATTAATTTACATACCAATATCAGAAAGATTTAGCCAGACATATTAATTAATTCAGACATGCATAAATAATACGGTTCAATATAATTAAACATTTCCGAAATCAAATAAATAATATCAGGCAACAATATGATAAATAAAAATAAAATAATTAAATTAAAAACCTGAAAATAAGAATACTGGAAGTAATCTTGTTCTTCGAAATAAACGAGCACTCTACCACAAGTCGGTTGGATCTGCTCGGAGACTTCTTGAATTGAAAGAAAAATACGACAAGGAATAAAAAGCACTAGATCTAACGTAAGGTTAGATCAGTGGAAATAAAATCTAAACAAAGAAAACTGAAATGGAAAATAAATTCAAAGTACAAAACTGAAATAAAATTGCGAAATAAAGAAATAACGGTTGCTCGGTAAGAATGTCGACCCTTGCTCTGTGACTTGTATGTTGTATTTATAGCTCACTTAGTAACTTCCTTTCCTAAACTTCGTATGCAAGCAAATGTGATCGTGGAGAAAATACTGCCTTAAAGGTCGGAGGCGGACGCCTCCACGTGTACCATGACTTGAGACGAGTGTCTCACATTGTGGGAAAGGAGTGGGGTCCACTTGAGGCGGACGCCTCCATGCTATGTGGGAGGGGTGAGACGACCGTCTCACGTGACGTGGCAGGTGGTAAGCTTGCTGGAGACGTGGGCTTCAATTCTGGGCCTGGCTTTGCTGGGCTTAGTCTTTTGGCTTTGTATAATTATCTCCTTCTGTTTAAATCTTCATTTTTGCTATATCACCCCTTGCTTCATTTCTTTGACTTTTTAATAATATTTTTCCTCAATTTTATTTCTTTGCTCAATTTATCTTTATCTAATACAAATACCTGAAACAAAAGAAATACCAACATAATACAAAAATAAAACAAAATAATTGAATAAAAATGGAAACATTATCTATGAAAATTAAGTCAAATATGTTATATAAATTCGTGTTATCAAACTCCCCTATACTCAAACCTTTGCTTATCCTCAAGCAAAAAGTAAAAATGAAAAATCACTTTAGCATATGTCAAACGCAGATATATAACACAATTCAATTCGTACTTGGTTGCAATTCACTTCTTTGTTGGATAACTCAAGCTTAGACTTCGACACCAAAATTATCGTAATAACACTAGATAACCCCATTTTGCAGACCAATTTAAGTCATGTATTATAGCTTGACCTAATACTTTCGTTTCGTTTCACCCGTTTTCATTCTGGCGCAATCACATTAAGTCCTTTACCTTCCACGCACATAGTGGAGTAACCGGTTAGTGACTTTGATCTTTATAATCCAGGTAGGAGTTCTGGTACTTATATTTGGTACTCCTTTATCCAATTACAAATTGCGGGGGATCGGACCTTCGTCCGCCCTACCAAGTTCAACACCAGAAACCACTGAACCAATTCATAATGGATGTTTGCATAAATATTTTATAGTTTCTGCAACCGTTGAATTAAATGATCTGGTAAGGACCATCTAACTTAATGAGTGCATCTTCTAATAAAAATTTTCCTTAAAAATCTTGATCAATCACTTATATACATCGATTCTCCACGTAGTTTGTCGTTTAAGGCGGTGCCGACTGCTTAATAAACTACTCGGGGTTACTTTAAAACTAAGTTTAAAGGTGTTGGTATAATAAGTACTTAAATCAACCTAACACGTTGGGGTTTTTGAAGTGTTAGGACAATAACAATTTTGCTAAGTCGCGCTCGAATTCTTATTTAAAAATAGGCAACCTTAATACTGGTTGAGTGTGTTAAATTATGCGTTACAAATTTTAGTTAAAATTTGTCGTTATGGCTCAAGAAAAAGGAGGAATTTGAATATGCACGAGAATTTAACATAAAAGATTAAAATTACATAAACATGTAGTTTATTGAATGGAAATTTTGCAATACATAGAGAAAGAAACAAAAAGGAAAAAACTAAATAGAGCAAAGAAAATAAAAATGAACTAAGAAATGTTCTGACTCCCCTAAACTTAAAGTAAGCATTGTCCTCAATGCGATAGAACTAGGAGAAATCAGAAAGGAGAAGGGTGATCACTCGTTGCTTGGAGAATTTTGACCTCTTTTTCCTCTACCTCTAGTACGAGGACGTCGACGCCTGTCGGAATCAGAATCATTAAGATGAAGAGCATCCGCGACGCGAGCAGTCAAAGCTTCGAAGTTACGATCATTGCGGAAAGCATATTCTTGATGTTCACGTCGTAACTCTTGTTGGTTGCGCTGCATTTCCCGTTGATCATGCTGTAACTCTCGAACAAGACGTAAAGTCTCAGCTTGGTTTTGTTCCATTGCGTGGAACAATTGATCTTGACGATTCATGTGAGCTTGCATAGCCGCGAAATTAGCAGCTGGATTTTCTTGTTGTTGTGCTGCAAGGTGCATCAAGAGCAAATTGCCAATTAGTGCGGATTCAAACGTCGATTTGATTAGGACAAGGCAACACTACACCGGGTATTAGACGACGGTTGATCATTAAGGTGTACCGGCCATCTTGTCAAGGAGAGATGATATGGGAATCACGATAGTAGATGACATCTAGAAGATTTGCTGGCATCATAAATTGTGTCAAGGACAAAAGCTCGTCGGAAAGGCCTAAAGCAAGAGCTAGAGAAGTGATGATTCCACCAAAGACAAATGGGTTTGTACCTGCCGCATTGACGCATGTATGAATGTGGCTGAGCAAGAAAGGTGCGGCGTTGACAGCTTGACCGTTGAGAGCACAGAAAATGATAAACAACTCATTTTGGTTGACCTTGTGATTATTGGTCCTACCAAAAATGGTGTTTGCAAGGATGCGATGAAAGTACCTCAGAGCGTGATTATGGATGTGTGAAGCGTAGAGATCTCGCCAACTTTCCGTGTGTTGACCGGTTAGATCATTCCAAAGAGAGAAGCCGACTTGATCCCAAGAAACATCGCTGTCATCGTCGAACGGTTTATAATGAACATTCTGACCACGAGTGAAAAGTAAAAGCTCGACGACTCTTTCTTGATCAATAGAATATTCCTGGTTGAACATGCGGAAGTTAGCAGTGCCGGTGGTGTAAGGATCGTCGGGAGGTGTGATGTAGGAGAAAGAACTGAGGAATTCAAGCATGAGTGGTTCAAAGGTGGGATATGGGTTTGAACATAGATTAAGTAATCCGGTGTTTGTAAGCATGAATGTGATGTTATCCGCCATTCCTAAGGTATCCAAACAGTCGGAGTCTACATATTTTGTGGGGACGACCGAACGGGTATAGAATTTTATGTATTTTGCGTGTTGTTGGCCATCATCACTATCTCGGAAGATAATCGTGGATAGGTCGGGTGGTGGTCGGTCTGGTTTAACTTGACGTTGATTGTTTCGTGGAGCCATAGAAGAGTATGGAATGAAGAATAAAAAGAGAGAAGATGAAATGGATGAAAGGAAGTTTATGAGTAGTAGATGTGAATTGAGAAGAAAAATGGAAGAGTATTTATAGAGAGTTGAGAGTGAAGAGGAATAAATTAAAATAATGTTATGTTGGGAAATGAGGAGGGAAAGTTTGAATGAGAATTATGGTGGGAAGATAAAAAGAAGAATATTTTGATGGAAGAGTAAAGAATAGTTGAATAGGAGTTATGTTGGGAGATGAAAAGAAATTATTTTGATTAATGGAAGAATTTGAATAGGAGTTATGTTGGATAATGAAAAAGAAGGAAACGGACAAAACAATCAATTGGTCAAGGAAGCAAAAAAGAACATCACGCGTGAGGAATGGGAGCAGCACGATGTAGGGGCCACAGGAGGGTGAGACAGGCGTCTCAAAAATTCTGCATGCATGCTTTGGGATGGAGGCGACCGTCTCCTAGTGGGAGACAAGGAGCAGAGGCGTGCGTCCCAAGGTCATGTGTAAGCAGAAGGAAAGCTGAGGCGTGCGTCTCCATCATGGTGTTGGAAAATGAGGCGAGCGTCTCAGGCAGCTTGCATGGCACGCAAAATTTAACAGGCAGGGAATCTAACAAAAGCTTGAGATGACCGTCTTGGACAGTGGGCAGCGAGACATGCATGTGATTAGAGGGAACAAGGAATAGGGAATAAATGCTTCAGATCACATGCATACATACTATACTATATACTTATATATATATATATATATATATATATATATATATATAATACTAGTATATATAATCCTATAATTAATATTATAAATATTGGGAAATATTAATTCGGTATATTAATAGGAAAAATACGATAATTAAAATAATACTCAATTATTATAAATATTAACGCGGATTATTTAATTGAGTACAATTATCGGTATTACGGGGAAATAGTTCAAACGCATCAGAAGAAAGGGTGCAACCGATAATCGAGTAAAATTTAAAAATTAACATAAAATAGAAAAATGAAAATACGAAAAAGAAATTTTAAAATTAGAAACTAGAATGACTACTCGTTGATTTTCCATGGCCACTTATCAAGCCATCTCACATATCTCTCACCTTTTCTTTTCTTACGTTTGTAGGGTGGTTTATTCTTTCGAAATTGTGGTGGTTCTGGATCTATCCTAAGTATAAGCTTTTCAATTTTGGGCTTAGTGATTTCATCCATCGCCTCATAAGTTAACCTTATCCTCTTAACAATAATTATATCCTTAATTTTATGGTCCTCTAATTTTCGCTTTTTAGGCAAGACTTCAAATTGTGGTGAATTAGTATGGATATTTTTCAATACCGCAACGTACGTTTTAGATTGGGAGTCTACCGGAGTTTCCATAAAAATTTTCGGGAAAGGAATCAGTGGGGTGTAGTGATTTGGGATAACAATATGCGCTTCCTTCTCTACCTCTTTTACAACTTCCTCTTTGAACAGTGTTGGTGCATTTTTCTCAATCTCCACTATTTTCTCGTCAGAACTTTCCTCGGCCACAATATCACTCTCTTCAAACTCATCATCACTTTCTAGATTTCCAAATAGTTTTTCTATAATGGTTGTTTCAACATCCACATCTTCCTCGGGTAAAGGTCCTAGAAGGTTTTGTTTGAGTTGGGAGATTTTAGTCTCTAAGCCAATGGTGTGAGACGCGAGGGATTCAACCATAGTGGTTAGTTGGCTAAGGGTTTCATTATTCTGAAGATTTTGTTTTCTTACTTCTTCATTTTGGATAGTTTGTGTCTCTACAAAGTGCTCAATCATAGACTCTAACCTAGAGTTAGTTATCACCTCATCGGAATCCTCTATTGATGTTTCGAAGTTAAAATCTTGCGATTCTTCAGAGTCTTGAAAGTAGGTTAAGGTCTCCTTTTCTGTTTCGCCGAAGCGACTTATCATCCTAGATGTTTCATTAAAATTTTCCATTAATATTTCGAGATCAGATTTGTATGGTTCTAGTGATTCCTCAAAATATTGAGTTTGACAATTATAGGAAGAATTGAGTTGAGGAAAAGTTTGGTTGAAATTATAAGTTTCTTGTGGTTCTTCAAAATATGGGGATTGGTAGTTTTGGAGGTAGTTTGGGTAAGAGTAGGTTTGTGAAGCATTAAAGTTTTCCATCAGTATTTCAAGGTCGGATCTATGGAATTCTTGTGGTTCCTCAGAATACTGATAATGGGCGTAGGAAAAATTTGGGTTATACATGGTAGTAAAGGTAAAGGTGCCTTAGTCTATACGGTGTAACACCAGAGTTACAATATCGACTTAAATAGTCCCCGGCAACGGCGCCAAAAACTTGATCGCGACTTTATCGTCTATTCTAATCGGGAGACTGCAAGTGCACAGTCCTATCGCGTAGTTTTAAAAGATATCGAATCCACAGGGACTATAAATCGATCTATCGTTATCCTAAGTTACGGTATACAGCTAAGGCGAATAATTCTTTAAGGTATTGGTTAAGGAAAATATAATAATTAAACAGATATCGATATGTAATTCGTCTAACCTAAGGAGGTCCGAAATTCCACTGGCTTGTATCTCAAGTTGATAGAAAATCTCTTCAGCAAGCAATATTCATCTAAAAATCCTATCTCAAACTTTCGCTCTATTGAATCAGATCATGTAATTAAATCCTAACGTATGCTCTCGCTATCCCGCCGAATTTAAAAATACTTTTTGAAAATAAATAAGGTTTAATCAGTTTTAAAACGCTTTCGCAGTCTTAAAAATTAATACCTAGTATCCACTATCTGGTTTAAAACCTCAAATTCTCGCTCTGTTGGTTTCTAACCTTAGTCTAGTTTATTAACCTCAAACTTTCGCTCTGTTGGTTTCTAAACCTTTTAATAAATTAAATTGAATATCTAAGTCAAAAAGAATATTTTTAACAACGTAATATTATGCCAGTTTATTTAGGATTCCTTTGGTTCGATTAATTTACATACCAATATCAGAAAGATTTAGCCAGACATATTAATTAATTCAGACATGCATAAATAATACGGTTCAATATAATTAAACATTTCCGAAATCAAATAAATAATATCAGGCAACAATATGATAAATAAAAATAAAATAATTAAATTAAAAACCTGAAAATAAGAATACTGGAAGTAATCTTGTTCTTCGAAATAAACGAGCACTCTACCACAAGTCGGTTGGATCTGCTCGGAGACTTCTTGAATTGAAAGAAAAATACGACAAGGAATAAAAAGCACTAGATCTAACGTAAGGTTAGATCAGTGGAAATAAAATCTAAACAAAGAAAACTGAAATGGAAAATAAATTCAAAGTACAAAACTGAAATAAAATTGCGAAATAAAGAAATAACGGTTGCTCGGTAAGAATGTCGACCCTTGCTCTGTGACTTGTATGTTGTATTTATAGCTCACTTAGTAACTTCCTTTCCTAAACTTCGTATGCAAGCAAATGTGATCGTGGAGAAAATACTGCCTTAAAGGTCGGAGGCGGACGCCTCCACGTGTACCATGACTTGAGACGAGCGTCTCACATTGTGGGAAAGGAGTGGGGTCCACTTGAGGCGGGCGCCTCCATGCTAAGTGGGAGGGGTGAGACGACCGTCTCACGTGACGTGGCAGGTGGTAAGCTTGCTGGAGACGTGGGCTTCACTTCTGGGCCTGGCTTTGCTGGGCTTAGTCTTTTGGCTTTGTATAATTATCTCCTTCTGTTTAAATCCTCCTTTTTGCTATATCACCCCTTGCTTCATTTCTTTGACTTTTTAATAATATTTTTCCTCAATTTTATTTCTTTGCTCAATTTATCTTTATCTAATACAAATACCTGAAACAAAAGAAATACCAACATAATACAGAAATAAAACAAAATAATTGAATAAAAATAGAAACATTATCTATGAAAATTAAGTCAAATATGTTATATAAATTCGTGTTATCAAACTCCCCTATACTTAAACCTTTGCTTGTCCTCAAGCAAAAAAGTAAAAATGAAAAATCACTTTAGCATATGTCAAACGCAGATATATAACACAATTCAATTCGTACTTGGTTGCAATTCACTTCTTTGTTGGATAACTCAAGCTTAGACTTCGACACCAAAATTATCGTAATAACACTAGATAACCCCATTTTGCAGACCAATTTAAGTCATGTATTATAGCTTGACCTAATACTTTCGTTTCGTTTCACCCGTTTTCATTCTGGCGCAATCACATTAAGTCCTTTACCTTCCACGCACATAGTGGAGTAACCGGTTAGTGACTTTGATCTTTATAATCCAGGTAGGAGTTCTGGTACTTATATTTGGTACTCCTTTATCCAATTACAAATTGCGGGGGATCGGACCTTCGTCCGCCCTACCAAGTTCAACACCAGAAACCACTGAACCAATTCATAATGGATGTTTGCATAAATATTTTATAGTTTCTGCAACCGTTGAATTAAATGATCTGGTAAGGACCATCTAACTTAATGAGTGCATCTTCTAATAAAAATTTTCCTTAAAAATCTTGATCAATCACTTATATACATCGATTCTCCACGTAGTTTGTCGTTTAAGGCGGTGCCGACTGCTTAATAAACTACTCGGGGTTACTTTAAAACTAAGTTTAAAGGTGTTGGTATAATAAGTACTTAAATCAACCTAACACGTTGGGGTTTTTGAAGTGTTAGGACAATAACAATTTTGCTAAGTCGCGCTCGAATTCTTATTTAAAAATAGGCAACCTTAATACTGGTTGAGTGTGTTAAATTATGCGTTACAAATTTTAGTTAAAATTTGTCGTTATGGCTCAAGAAAAAGGAGGAATTTGAATATGCACGAGAATTTAACATAAAAGATTAAAATTACATAAACATGTAGTTTATTGAATGGAAATTTTGCAATACATAGAGAAAGAAACAAAAAGGAAAAAACTAAATAGAGCAAAGAAAATAAAAATGAACTAAGAAATGTTCTGACTCCCCTAAACTTAAAGTAAGCATTGTCCTCAATGCGATAGAACTAGGAGAAATCAGAAAGGAGAAGGGTGATCACTCGTTGCTTGGAGAATTTTGACCTCTTTTTCCTCTACCTCTAGTACGAGGACGTCGACGCCTGTCGGAATCAGAATCATTAAGATGAAGAGCATCCGCGACGCGAGCAGTCAAAGCTTCGAAGTTACGATCATTGCGGAAAGCATATTCTTGATGTTCACGTCGTAACTCTTGTTGGTTGCGCTGCATTTCCCGTTGATCATGCTGTAACTCTCGAACAAGACGTAAAGTCTCAGCTTGGTTTTGTTCCATTGCGTGGAACAATTGATCTTGACGATTCATGTGAGCTTGCATAGCCGCGAAATTAGCAGCTGGATTTTCTTGTTGTTGTGCTGCAGGTGCATCAAGAGCAAATTGCCAATTAGTGCGGATTCAAACGTCGATTTGATTAGGACAAGGCAACACTACACCGGGTATTAGACGACGGTTGATCATTAAGGTGTACCGGCCATCTTGTCAAGGAGAGATGATATGGGAATCACGATAGTAGATGACATCTAGAAGATTTGCTGGCATCATAAATTGTGTCAAGGACAAAAGCTCGTCGGAAAGGCCTAAAGCAAGAGCTAGAGAAGTGATGATTCCACCAAAGACAAATGGGTTTGTACCTGCCGCATTGACGCATGTATGAATGTGGCTGAGCAAGAAAGGTGCGGCGTTGACAGCTTGACCGTTGAGAGCACAGAAAATGATAAACAACTCATTTTGGTTGACCTTGTGATTATTGGTCCTACCAAAAATGGTGTTTGCAAGGATGCGATGAAAGTACCTCAGAGCGTGATTATGGATGTGTGAAGCGTAGAGATCTCGCCAACTTTCCGTGTGTTGACCGGTTAGATCATTCCAAAGAGAGAAGCCGACTTGATCCCAAGAAACATCGCTGTCATCGTCGAACGGTTTATAATGAACATTCTGACCACGAGTGAAAAGTAAAAGCTCGACGACTCTTTCTTGATCAATAGAATATTCCTGGTTGAACATGCGGAAGTTAGCAGTGCCGGTGGTGTAAGGATCGTCGGGAGGTGTGATGTAGGAGAAAGAACTGAGGAATTCAAGCATGAGTGGTTCAAAGGTGGGATATGGGTTTGAACATAGATTAAGTAATCCGGTGTTTGTAAGCATGAATGTGATGTTATCCGCCATTCCTAAGGTATCCAAACAGTCGGAGTCTACATATTTTGTGGGGACGACCGAACGGGTATAGAATTTTATGTATTTTGCGTGTTGTTGGCCATCATCACTATCTCGGAAGATAATCGTGGATAGGTCGGGTGGTGGTCGGTCTGGTTTAACTTGACGTTGATTGTTTCGTGGAGCCATAGAAGAGTATGGAATGAAGAATAAAAAGAGAGAAGATGAAATGGATGAAAGGAAGTTTATGAGTAGTAGATGTGAATTGAGAAGAAAAATGGAAGAGTATTTATAGAGAGTTGAGAGTGAAGAGGAATAAATTAAAATAATGTTATGTTGGGAAATGAGGAGGGAAAGTTTGAATGAGAATTATGGTGGGAAGATAAAAAGAAGAATATTTTGATGGAAGAGTAAAGAATAGTTGAATAGGAGTTATGTTGGGAGATGAAAAGAAATTATTTTGATTAATGGAAGAATTTGAATAGGAGTTATGTTGGATAATGAAAAAGAAGGAAACGGACAAAACAATCAATTGGTCAAGGAAGCAAAAAAGAACATCACGCGTGAGGAATGGGAGCAGCACGATGTAGGGGCCACAGGAGGGTGAGACAGGCGTCTCAAAAATTCTGCATGCATGCTTTGGGATGGAGGCGACCGTCTCCTAGTGGGAGACAAGGAGCAGAGGCGTGCGTCCCAAGGTCATGTGTAAGCAGAAGGAAAGCTGAGGCGTGCGTCTCCATCATGGTGTTGGAAAATGAGGCGAGCGTCTCAGGCAGCTTGCATGGCACGCAAAATTTAACAGGCAGGGAATCTAACAAAAGCTTGAGATGACCGTCTTGGACAGTGGGCAGCGAGACATGCATGTGATTAGAGGGAACAAGGAATAGGGAATAAATGCTTCAGATCACATGCATACATACTATACTATATACTTATATATATATATATATATATATATATATATATATATAATACTAGTATATATAATCCTATAATTAATATTATAAATATTGGGAAATATTAATTCGGTATATTAATAGGAAAAATACGATAATTAAAATAATACTCAATTATTATAAATATTAACGCGGATTATTTAATTGAGTACAATTATCGGTATTACGGGGAAATAGTTCAAACGCATCAGAAGAAAGGGTGCAACCGATAATCGAGTAAAATTTAAAAATTAACATAAAATAGAAAAATGAAAATACGAAAAAGAAATTTTAAAATTAGAAACTAGAATGACTACTCGTTGATTTTCCATGGCCACTTATCAAGCCATCTCACATATCTCTCACCTTTTCTTTTCTTACGTTTGTAGGGTGGTTTATTCTTTCGAAATTGTGGTGGTTCTGGATCTATCCTAAGTATAAGCTTTTCAATTTTGGGCTTAGTGATTTCATCCATCGCCTCATAAGTTAACCTTATCCTCTTAACAATAATTATATCCTTAATTTTATGGTCCTCTAATTTTCGCTTTTTAGGCAAGACTTCAAATTGTGGTGAATTAGTATGGATATTTTTCAATACCGCAACGTACGTTTTAGATTGGGAGTCTACCGGAGTTTCCATAAAAATTTTCGGGAAAGGAATCAGTGGGGTGTAGTGATTTGGGATAACAATATGCGCTTCCTTCTCTACCTCTTTTACAACTTCCTCTTTGAACAGTGTTGGTGCATTTTTCTCAATCTCCACTATTTTCTCGTCAGAACTTTCCTCGGCCACAATATCACTCTCTTCAAACTCATCATCACTTTCTAGATTTCCAAATAGTTTTTCTATAATGGTTGTTTCAACATCCACATCTTCCTCGGGTAAAGGTCCTAGAAGGTTTTGTTTGAGTTGGGAGATTTTAGTCTCTAAGCCAATGGTGTGAGACGCGAGGGATTCAACCATAGTGGTTAGTTGGCTAAGGGTTTCATTATTCTGAAGATTTTGTTTTCTTACTTCTTCATTTTGGATAGTTTGTGTCTCTACAAAGTGCTCAATCATAGACTCTAACCTAGAGTTAGTTATCACCTCATCGGAATCCTCTATTGATGTTTCGAAGTTAAAATCTTGCGATTCTTCAGAGTCTTGAAAGTAGGTTAAGGTCTCCTTTTCTGTTTCGCCGAAGCGACTTATCATCCTAGATGTTTCATTAAAATTTTCCATTAATATTTCGAGATCAGAGATTTGTATGGTTCTAGTGATTCCTCAAAATATTGAGTTTGACAATTATAGGAAGAATTGAGTTGAGGAAAAGTTTGGTTGAAATTATAAGTTTCTTGTGGTTCTTCAAAATATGGGGATTGGTAGTTTTGGAGGTAGTTTGGGTAAGAGTAGGTTTGTGAAGCATTAAAGTTTTCCATCAGTATTTCAAGGTCGGATCTATGGAATTCTTGTGGTTCCTCAGAATACTGATAATGGGCGTAGGAAAAATTTGGGTTATACATGGTAGTAAAGGTAAAGGTGCCTTAGTCTATACGGTGTAACACCAGAGTTACAATATCGACTTAAATAGTCCCCGGCAACGGCGCCAAAAACTTGATCGCGACTTTATCGTCTATTCTAATCGGGAGACTGCAAGTGCACAGTCCTATCGCGTAGTTTTAAAAGATATCGAATCCACAGGGACTATAAATCGATCTATCGTTATCCTAAGTTACGGTATACAGCTAAGGCGAATAATTCTTTAAGGTATTGGTTAAGGAAAATATAATAATTAAACAGATATCGATATGTAATTCGTCTAACCTAAGGAGGTCCGAAATTCCACTGGCTTGTATCTCAAGTTGATAGAAAATCTCTTCAGCAAGCAATATTCATCTAAAAATCCTATCTCAAACTTTCGCTCTATTGAATCAGATCATGTAATTAAATCCTAACGTATGCTCTCGCTATCCCGCCGAATTTAAAAATACTTTTTGAAAATAAATAAGGTTTAATCAGTTTTAAAACGCTTTCGCAGTCTTAAAAATTAATACCTAGTATCCACTATCTGGTTTAAAACCTCAAATTCTCGCTCTGTTGGTTTCTAACCTTAGTCTAGTTTATTAACCTCAAACTTTCGCTCTGTTGGTTTCTAAACCTTTTAATAAATTAAATTGAATATCTAAGTCAAAAAGAATATTTTTAACAACGTAATATTATGCCAGTTTATTTAGGATTCCTTTGGTTCGATTAATTTACATACCAATATCAGAAAGATTTAGCCAGACATATTAATTAATTCAGACATGCATAAATAATACGGTTCAATATAATTAAACATTTCCGAAATCAAATAAATAATATCAGGCAACAATATGATAAATAAAAATAAAATAATTAAATTAAAAACCTGAAAATAAGAATACTGGAAGTAATCTTGTTCTTCGAAATAAACGAGCACTCTACCACAAGTCGGTTGGATCTGCTCGGAGACTTCTTGAATTGAAAGAAAAATACGACAAGGAATAAAAAGCACTAGATCTAACGTAAGGTTAGATCAGTGGAAATAAAATCTAAACAAAGAAAACTGAAATGGAAAATAAATTCAAAGTACAAAACTGAAATAAAATTGCGAAATAAAGAAATAACGGTTGCTCGGTAAGAATGTCGACCCTTGCTCTGTGACTTGTATGTTGTATTTATAGCTCACTTAGTAACTGCCTTTCCTAAACTTCGTATGCAAGCAAATGCGATCGTGGAGAAAATACTGCCTTAAAGGTCGGAGGCGGACGCCTCCACGTGTACCATGACTTGAGACGAGCGTCTCACATTGTGGGAAAGGAGTGGGGTCCACTTGAGGCGGGCGCCTCCATGCTATGTGGGAGGGGTGAGACGACCGTCTCACGTGACGTGGCAGGTGGTAAGCTTGCTGGAGACGTGGGCTTCAATTCTGGGCCTGGCTTTGCTGGGCTTAGTCTTTTGGCTTTGTATAATTATCTCCTTCTGTTTAAATCTTCATTTTTGCTATATCACCCCTTGCTTCATTTCTTTGACTTTTTAATAATATTTTTCCTCAATTTTATTTCTTTGCTCAATTTATCTTTATCTAATACAAATACCTGAAACAAAAGAAATACCAACATAATACAAAAATAAAACAAAATAATTGAATAAAAATGGAAACATTATCTATGAAAATTAAGTCAAATATGTTATATAAATTCGTGTTATCAAACTCCCCTATACTCAAACCTTTGCTTATCCTCAAGCAAAAAGTAAAAATGAAAAATCACTTTAGCATATGTCAAACGCAGATATATAACACAATTCAATTCGTACTTGGTTGCAATTCACTTCTTTGTTGGATAACTCAAGCTTAGACTTCGACACCAAAATTATCGTAATAACACTAGATAACCCCATTTTGCAGACCAATTTAAGTCATGTATTATAGCTTGACCTAATACTTTCGTTTCGTTTCACCCGTTTTCATTCTGGCGCAATCACATTAAGTCCTTTACCTTCCACGCACATAGTGGAGTAACCGGTTAGTGACTTTGATCTTTATAATCCAGGTAGGAGTTCTGGTACTTATATTTGGTACTCCTTTATCCAATTACAAATTGCGGGGGATCGGACCTTCGTCCGCCCTACCAAGTTCAACACCAGAAACCACTGAACCAATTCATAATGGATGTTTGCATAAATATTTTATAGTTTCTGCAACCGTTGAATTAAATGATCTGGTAAGGACCATCTAACTTAATGAGTGCATCTTCTAATAAAAATTTTCCTTAAAAATCTTGATCAATCACTTATATACATCGATTCTCCACGTAGTTTGTCGTTTAAGGCGGTGCCGACTGCTTAATAAACTACTCGGGGTTACTTTAAAACTAAGTTTAAAGGTGTTGGTATAATAAGTACTTAAATCAACCTAACACGTTGGGGTTTTTGAAGTGTTAGGACAATAACAATTTTGCTAAGTCGCGCTCGAATTCTTATTTAAAAATAGGCAACCTTAATACTGGTTGAGTGTGTTAAATTATGCGTTACAAATTTTAGTTAAAATTTGTCGTTATGGCTCAAGAAAAAGGAGGAATTTGAATATGCACGAGAATTTAACATAAAAGATTAAAATTACATAAACATGTAGTTTATTGAATGGAAATTTTGCAATACATAGAGAAAGAAACAAAAAGGAAAAAACTAAATAGAGCAAAGAAAATAAAAATGAACTAAGAAATGTTCTGACTCCCCTAAACTTAAAGTAAGCATTGTCCTCAATGCGATAGAACTAGGAGAAATCAGAAAGGAGAAGGGTGATCACTCGTTGCTTGGAGAATTTTGACCTCTTTTTCCTCTACCTCTAGTACGAGGACGTCGACGCCTGTCGGAATCAGAATCATTAAGATGAAGAGCATCCGCGACGCGAGCAGTCAAAGCTTCGAAGTTACGATCATTGCGGAAAGCATATTCTTGATGTTCACGTCGTAACTCTTGTTGGTTGCGCTGCATTTCCCGTTGATCATGCTGTAACTCTCGAACAAGACGTAAAGTCTCAGCTTGGTTTTGTTCCATTGCGTGGAACAATTGATCTTGACGATTCATGTGAGCTTGCATAGCCGCGAAATTAGCAGCTGGATTTTCTTGTTGTTGTGCTGCAGGTGCATCAAGAGCAAATTGCCAATTAGTGCGGATTCAAACGTCGATTTGATTAGGACAAGGCAACACTACACCGGGTATTAGACGACGGTTGATCATTAAGGTGTACCGGCCATCTTGTCAAGGAGAGATGATATGGGAATCACGATAGTAGATGACATCTAGAAGATTTGCTGGCATCATAAATTGTGTCAAGGACAAAAGCTCGTCGGAAAGGCCTAAAGCAAGAGCTAGAGAAGTGATGATTCCACCAAAGACAAATGGGTTTGTACCTGCCGCATTGACGCATGTATGAATGTGGCTGAGCAAGAAAGGTGCGGCGTTGACAGCTTGACCGTTGAGAGCACAGAAAATGATAAACAACTCATTTTGGTTGACCTTGTGATTATTGGTCCTACCAAAAATGGTGTTTGCAAGGATGCGATGAAAGTACCTCAGAGCGTGATTATGGATGTGTGAAGCGTAGAGATCTCGCCAACTTTCCGTGTGTTGACCGGTTAGATCATTCCAAAGAGAGAAGCCGACTTGATCCCAAGAAACATCGCTGTCATCGTCGAACGGTTTATAATGAACATTCTGACCACGAGTGAAAAGTAAAAGCTCGACGACTCTTTCTTGATCAATAGAATATTCCTGGTTGAACATGCGGAAGTTAGCAGTGCCGGTGGTGTAAGGATCGTCGGGAGGTGTGATGTAGGAGAAAGAACTGAGGAATTCAAGCATGAGTGGTTCAAAGGTGGGATATGGGTTTGAACATAGATTAAGTAATCCGGTGTTTGTAAGCATGAATGTGATGTTATCCGCCATTCCTAAGGTATCCAAACAGTCGGAGTCTACATATTTTGTGGGGACGACCGAACGGGTATAGAATTTTATGTATTTTGCGTGTTGTTGGCCATCATCACTATCTCGGAAGATAATCGTGGATAGGTCGGGTGGTGGTCGGTCTGGTTTAACTTGACGTTGATTGTTTCGTGGAGCCATAGAAGAGTATGGAATGAAGAATAAAAAGAGAGAAGATGAAATGGATGAAAGGAAGTTTATGAGTAGTAGATGTGAATTGAGAAGAAAAATGGAAGAGTATTTATAGAGAGTTGAGAGTGAAGAGGAATAAATTAAAATAATGTTATGTTGGGAAATGAGGAGGGAAAGTTTGAATGAGAATTATGGTGGGAAGATAAAAAGAAGAATATTTTGATGGAAGAGTAAAGAATAGTTGAATAGGAGTTATGTTGGGAGATGAAAAGAAATTATTTTGATTAATGGAAGAATTTGAATAGGAGTTATGTTGGATAATGAAAAAGAAGGAAACGGACAAAACAATCAATTGGTCAAGGAAGCAAAAAAGAACATCACGCGTGAGGAATGGGAGCAGCACGATGTAGGGGCCACAGGAGGGTGAGACAGGCGTCTCAAAAATTCTGCATGCATGCTTTGGGATGGAGGCGACCGTCTCCTAGTGGGAGACAAGGAGCAGAGGCGTGCGTCCCAAGGTCATGTGTAAGCAGAAGGAAAGCTGAGGCGTGCGTCTCCATCATGGTGTTGGAAAATGAGGCGAGCGTCTCAGGCAGCTTGCATGGCACGCAAAATTTAACAGGCAGGGAATCTAACAAAAGCTTGAGATGACCGTCTTGGACAGTGGGCAGCGAGACATGCATGTGATTAGAGGGAACAAGGAATAGGGAATAAATGCTTCAGATCACATGCATACATACTATACTATATACTTATATATATATATATATATATATATATATATATATATAATACTAGTATATATAATCCTATAATTAATATTATAAATATTGGGAAATATTAATTCGGTATATTAATAGGAAAAATACGATAATTAAAATAATACTCAATTATTATAAATATTAACGCGGATTATTTAATTGAGTACAATTATCGGTATTACGGGGAAATAGTTCAAACGCATCAGAAGAAAGGGTGCAACCGATAATCGAGTAAAATTTAAAAATTAACATAAAATAGAAAAATGAAAATACGAAAAAGAAATTTTAAAATTAGAAACTAGAATGACTACTCGTTGATTTTCCATGGCCACTTATCAAGCCATCTCACATATCTCTCACCTTTTCTTTTCTTACGTTTGTAGGGTGGTTTATTCTTTCGAAATTGTGGTGGTTCTGGATCTATCCTAAGTATAAGCTTTTCAATTTTGGGCTTAGTGATTTCATCCATCGCCTCATAAGTTAACCTTATCCTCTTAACAATAATTATATCCTTAATTTTATGGTCCTCTAATTTTCGCTTTTTAGGCAAGACTTCAAATTGTGGTGAATTAGTATGGATATTTTTCAATACCGCAACGTACGTTTTAGATTGGGAGTCTACCGGAGTTTCCATAAAAATTTTCGGGAAAGGAATCAGTGGGGTGTAGTGATTTGGGATAACAATATGCGCTTCCTTCTCTACCTCTTTTACAACTTCCTCTTTGAACAGTGTTGGTGCATTTTTCTCAATCTCCACTATTTTCTCGTCAGAACTTTCCTCGGCCACAATATCACTCTCTTCAAACTCATCATCACTTTCTAGATTTCCAAATAGTTTTTCTATAATGGTTGTTTCAACATCCACATCTTCCTCGGGTAAAGGTCCTAGAAGGTTTTGTTTGAGTTGGGAGATTTTAGTCTCTAAGCCAATGGTGTGAGACGCGAGGGATTCAACCATAGTGGTTAGTTGGCTAAGGGTTTCATTATTCTGAAGATTTTGTTTTCTTACTTCTTCATTTTGGATAGTTTGTGTCTCTACAAAGTGCTCAATCATAGACTCTAACCTAGAGTTAGTTATCACCTCATCGGAATCCTCTATTGATGTTTCGAAGTTAAAATCTTGCGATTCTTCAGAGTCTTGAAAGTAGGTTAAGGTCTCCTTTTCTGTTTCGCCGAAGCGACTTATCATCCTAGATGTTTCATTAAAATTTTCCATTAATATTTCGAGATCAGATTTGTATGGTTCTAGTGATTCCTCAAAATATTGAGTTTGACAATTATAGGAAGAATTGAGTTGAGGAAAAGTTTGGTTGAAATTATAAGTTTCTTGTGGTTCTTCAAAATATGGGGATTGGTAGTTTTGGAGGTAGTTTGGGTAAGAGTAGGTTTGTGAAGCATTAAAGTTTTCCATCAGTATTTCAAGGTCGGATCTATGGAATTCTTGTGGTTCCTCAGAATACTGATAATGGGCGTAGGAAAAATTTGGGTTATACATGGTAGTAAAGGTAAAGGTGCCTTAGTCTATACGGTGTAACACCAGAGTTACAATATCGACTTAAATAGTCCCCGGCAACGGCGCCAAAAACTTGATCGCGACTTTATCGTCTATTCTAATCGGGAGACTGCAAGTGCACAGTCCTATCGCGTAGTTTTAAAAGATATCGAATCCACAGGGACTATAAATCGATCTATCGTTATCCTAAGTTACGGTATACAGCTAAGGCGAATAATTCTTTAAGGTATTGGTTAAGGAAAATATAATAATTAAACAGATATCGATATGTAATTCGTCTAACCTAAGGAGGTCCGAAATTCCACTGGCTTGTATCTCAAGTTGATAGAAAATCTCTTCAGCAAGCAATATTCATCTAAAAATCCTATCTCAAACTTTCGCTCTATTGAATCAGATCATGTAATTAAATCCTAACGTATGCTCTCGCTATCCCGCCGAATTTAAAAATACTTTTTGAAAATAAATAAGGTTTAATCAGTTTTAAAACGCTTTCGCAGTCTTAAAAATTAATACCTAGTATCCACTATCTGGTTTAAAACCTCAAATTCTCGCTCTGTTGGTTTCTAACCTTAGTCTAGTTTATTAACCTCAAACTTTCGCTCTGTTGGTTTCTAAACCTTTTAATAAATTAAATTGAATATCTAAGTCAAAAAGAATATTTTTAACAACGTAATATTATGCCAGTTTATTTAGGATTCCTTTGGTTCGATTAATTTACATACCAATATCAGAAAGATTTAGCCAGACATATTAATTAATTCAGACATGCATAAATAATACGGTTCAATATAATTAAACATTTCCGAAATCAAATAAATAATATCAGGCAACAATAAGATAAATAAAAATAAAATAATTAAATTAAAAACCTGAAAATAAGAATACTGGAAATAATCTTGTTCTTCGAAATAAACGAGCACTCCACCACAAGTCGGTTGGATCTGCTCGGAGACTTCTTGAATTGAAAGAAAAATACGACAAGGAATAAAAAGCACTAGATCTAACGTAAGGTTAGATCAGTGGAAATAAAATCTAAACAAAGAAAACTGAAATGGAAAATAAATTCAAAGTACAAAACTGAAATAAAATTGCGAAATAAAGAAATAACGGTTGCTCGGTAAGAATGTCGACCCTTGCTCTGTGACTTGTATGTTGTATTTATAGCTCACTTAGTAACTTCCTTTCCTAAACTTCGTATGCAAGCAAATGTGATCGTGGAGAAAATACTGCCTTAAAGGTCGGAGGCGGACGCCTCCACGTGTACCATGACTTGAGACGAGTGTCTCACATTGTGGGAAAGGAGTGGGGTCCACTTGAGGCGGACGCCTCCATGCTATGTGGGAGGGGTGAGACGACCGTCTCACGTGACGTGGCAGGTGGTAAGCTTGCTGGAGACGTGGGCTTCAATTCTGGGCCTGGCTTTGTTGGGCTTAGTCTTTTGGCTTTGTATAATTATCTCCTTCTGTTTAAATCCTCCTTTTTGCTATATCACCCCTTGCTTCATTTCTTTGACTTTTTAATAATATTTTTCCTCAATTTTATTTCTTTGCTCAATTTATCTTTATCTAATACAAATACCTGAAACAAAAGAAATACCAACATAATACAGAAATAAAACAAAATAATTGAATAAAAAATAGAAACATTAACTATGAAAATTAAGTCAAATATGTTATATAAATTCGTGTTATCAATCAACAGCTCAAGCCACAACATCAATTCTATTTGTAGTTCGTCCCGCTATAGACTCATCTCTACCTCTGGACCTCATTGCAAGCCAAATTTAATTTAAAAAAAAAAGAATATAAGAAATATAGAATTTTATATAAAAAAAATAGAAATACCGGAAATTTCAAAATTTCCGGTATGGATTCCAGTATTATTGTCGAATGATAATACTGGAAATTATGAAATTTTCGGTATGGATTCCAGTATTATTGTCGAATGATAATACTGGAAATTATGAAATTTCCGGTACGAAAATAACGGATATTTCATAATGTTTGGTGGGCGATATCGAAGATTATGAAATATTCAGTACAATATACCGGAAATTTCCCAAAATATACTGTAAAACTTATTTAATTTCACAAAATTTCAGGTATCGCCTCAAAATTTCCGGTATCGTCTGAAAATTTGAAAAATCCGGTATACCATAAATTCCAAAATATGTTATAATGAAAAATAGTTGGACAATATGATCTTTTCATAGATTTAGGGAGATGACAGGTTAAATTAAATTTGAGGGTGACAAGAAAAATTCTCCAATTCTTGTGTTTTCATATAAAACTATATTCTAATTTGAATAGGGCCTTGTTAGTGAAATGTGAGATTGGTACTCTCAAATTAATCGGTTTTAAATAGGTTATATAAAAAAATAGTGTCAATGATTTTTTAAAGAAACTATCTAACTTTTTTTAATTATCATTTTTATAAATTTATCAATAAAAAATATTTTATATATCATTAGGTAATGTGTATCAAATATGTAATTTATTATATATAATGGATTTTGTAATTTTGTATTTTGTTAATACATTTATATTTTTAAAGAGTAATTTTATAATTTAAATACATGTCATAACAAATGTAATCAAACACGTGTAAACAAACACATGTGTGTCATGATTAGAGTAAGAGTGTTTATGAGTAGTATCAATCATTCGTGAATCTGTTGGTTCAATCTGAATCAATCTATAAATTATTTAAATATGTTTATTTATGGTATATCCGATTCAATTTGCAATAATCCATATAGTTTTGATGTAAGTATCGGGTTTGAGTTTCTTAACTCACAGACACATTGACCCAAGTAATTGATGTGACGTTAGTGACTTATTACTATTATTATTATTATTATTATTATTTTAAATAAAAATACAAAAATTAATATCTCATTACTAACCACACTTTTGCCAAAACAAAATTATTCACCACCAATACTATTACTAGATCAATGAGTTTTATGTAATCTAAAATTGAGTGTTATTTTTTATTTTCTTTTATATCATTTTCAGCTTATGTATTTTATGAAATTTTCTACTATTATCAAGTATTATGTAATATGAATTAATTTATTGGACCTTATGTGATGTATTTCATCCAACTTTATTAACATTAATGAGTGTAATTATATTGAATTGTATTACAAATTTTTACAATTTAAAATATATTATCAAAAAAATAAATTGAAACACAACCCGCTAACCCAATTCAATCTAACATATAAATAAATGGGTCGAATTGGTTTGATTTTCACCATGGAACGGGTTGGATGATGAATCTAACTCATTGAATTTGAACAATTGAATAATGAATTAGGTCAAACTCGGTTGAATCCAACCAACGTACACCCCTAGATGTGAAGACAGACAAAGATGTGAAGATGTGTGTAAGTGGGGTCACAATGATATAGAAGTTGGGTATGAGAGAGATTATACATAGTTTTCTGAGAAATAATGTTAATAGGAGTTGTAATTTGAAGTGCATGAAACCAAAATGAGGGAGTAATTGATGCATGCGCGAGAAGAGTGTGAATCATATTGTTAATGGGAGTATTTTTCATTCTGCCTTGCCCTTTTGTAATGAAGTGTGAGAGGAAGAGTAGCGAAAAAATGAGACTATTGGACGCACAATAATTATGAAAAGATATATTGTCATATTCCCGCCCATTGTCACATTGGAAACATTTGAATTATGATAAAGTGTGAGGGAAAGAGCAGCGAAAAATGAGACCATTAGTATCACAATAATTATAAAAAGGCATATTATCGTATTCTCGTCCATTATCACATTGAAAACATTTGACAATTTAAGAAAATTGTGTGCGGATTTGATTTTAGAGAGAAGTGAACATTTAAAAAACTTGAGATTTATTTGTTAGAGGAAATGTCCACAAAAAATATCCAAAATAAACCATAATAACAATGACCAACTAACCTAAAAACTGGTGATGTCCATAAATCACTATGTAAAATATCAAAGGATGCCACAATAACATTTTTGGATGAAATAAAAGGTAACCTAAACACACAAGCAGCGTATATTGTCCTAGAATTCAAATATTCATAACTAATTAACTTATTGCTATGAAAACACTGCAATGTTAAAGAACTAGGATGTCCGAGATGTTTGAGCGAGAGACTATAAGCAAGACCAGTAAAAGGATAAGAAGTACTAACTAAGATATCATGAGTGAAATCCTTGTTTGAAAGTCATTGACTGAAAAACCAAGAAGATCAAAAGAAACATAAGCATTATTGTCAATAATGATTTGTCGCACATAAATCAATTTTTTTTGGCAATTTTTGGTGTGTGCAAAACATGGTAAGGTTCAACAGATTGTGTTAATGGGAGGTAGGTAGGATTATGTGTCCAGAGCCCTGAATTGGAATACCTTATGTGCTACCAACACACGATTTTGATTTAAGTAACTCAATTTAGAATAAGACAAGATTTTGTGACACCGTTATATGGGAAGACGCATATATGTCCATGTGTCATCTAGAAGAGTGAGGTACATGGTGTGCATAGCAGCTGTGATGTTAGTTGGTGTGGGTGAAGTCGTGGTAGTGTATGCCCGAAGATGCAGGCCCAGAACGACATGTTGATGGAGAGAAACATAATGGTGAGTCCGTTGAGAAGTAGGATGCAGGCATTATGGCATGGCCCATGATAGCCCCACGGTAGCGGAGTCCCACCCCACGGCTGGTATGGAGGATACTATTGTTGCAGATGATGTTGTTATTATCAAGGAATACATCCCTATATTTTTCCACCACAAAGACCATCATGGTTGCGATGTTTACCACCCCAATTTTGATTGTTGCAAGAGTGGCAACAGTTGCCAGAGTGGCAGTTGGTTCTCTAGGATGAGTCATTATAAGGACATTATTGGGTGGTAAGATAAATGACATGAGACTCATTGGGTGTCATTTTAGCTAAAATTGCTTCTTTTAATGTGAGCATGAAACGAACTTAATAAAAGCAAAAAGGCTGATTGCTCATCCGAATGAGGGTTGCAACACCCCGATAGGAATCACTAAGGTCGGAAGTAAGTTGAAGGACCAAATTATGATCGTTCACATCACCACTGACATCCCGTAACTAGCCAGAAAGCATCTTTAGACGTTGATAATTCACATAGACATTTGGAAAAGTCTCCATGCGAACACCAGAGAATTTTTGCTTAAGAGTGACAACACGTGCATTCTGATTATCTTAGAAGAGGTCAACCAAGTGCGTCTAGGAAGCCAAAGCCATGGAGCCAAGTTCTATGATGGTGGTTAGTAAGTCAACAAAAAAGTGGAATAGATCCATTGAAGAACGGTTTCATCCAAGGTGGCCCATTAGTCATAAATGGGGTCATTGACAGGTGATGAAGACTTGTTATCTAAAGGCACAATATGATGCAAGACCCAATAAGATTGGACATGAACGTGAAGTACCTCTGCCCGTGTGCCATAGCAATAAGTTTCCAAGTCAAAAGCAATAGGAATATTATTCCTAATATTGAAAATAGTGAGAGAATGAAATTTCGGCTTTGCAGAGGATGAGGGAGGTGGTTTCGGGGCTTCCACCTTGAAAGGAAGAGTCATCATCTTGCTTTTGTCATTGGAGGAGGAAGATATGTTACAAGACGAAAGTGAACAATGGCCACAAAATAGGCAAGCATTACTTGAAAGGCTGGCGCAAATAGAAAACTAGAGTTGGGTGGCGGGACGCAAAAAGGTGGTTCGACAACGGTGCAAGTAGAAGGAGGAAATGGAGCTCTAAATACAACATTTACAGATCAACCCTCACCCACTCTTCAGAAATATGCCTCAAAGGAGCTCTAGATACAGATCCACGCAAATTTCCATAAAATGGGCTAGTGTGTGCATGTCTGACTTCATAAAAACTCTTCTGAAATGAAGCTCTAATGTTCCCCAATTGTATCTTAAGATTGACATTCATAGCCTCCCAGCATTTGCAGATATCACCTAAACTATTCTCCAACATTTGCTTCAATTTCCAATGTGCGGATTCAACCCTTTAAATAAATCAAAAAACAAGTTAGTACACGTTGTAACACCCCAACTAAATACCCCGAATATATCAATTAAATTAATATCTAAATCATCTTTTAATCAGAGTTAACACGGAAATAAGGGATGTCACAATTAATAAATAAAACAAACTTCATTCAAACAGTAGCCATGCTACACTGAGGATCATTATCCAAATAAATCAATCAATTTAAGACCATGTCTTACACAGCGGAAATACCAATTCAAAATTTAATAAACCATCATGGTTCTCAAAGAATCCAACTAAAACAATTAAACGATAATAGTTCTCTTAACTAAATGTTCCCCAGTGTTACAATCTAATCAGAGCATGACACTGACACGCGGACTTAAAAGATAAGCTCTAGAGCCATCCTCACCAACTCCTCAGCTGCTAATTCAATCTGAAATTGTAAAGTAAGGGTGAGACTTCTCATAATTAAAGCACATTATAAGCTTCTCATTTAACAATATATTACAAGCATATCATTTCACCCACTTAACACAATTCAGAATTCAACACACAACCATATTCATATAAGTCATCGTGCATAATCAATAGACATCAAACGAATTGCAACACTGGAAGATATCCTAACGTGTTACAATTCCATGCAAACACAAATGCAGACTCAATGCATGCGGTACCGACTCGTGACCAAGTCACCCAACACTGATCCATCATCAACCGGATACAGTACCATCGATTCGTCCATAACCACTTGGACACGAATCCAGCCTAACCACCCATCCTCACTCGGGTATCGGTTATCGGCAATCCAAGTCAAATTCCGCACAATGGGAATTAACTTCACCAAAACAATGCATATGCACGCACATCAATAACATGCAACATCAATCAGTTCATGTATACATCAAAACTAACATAACTGAGTCAAACAATTCAACATGATAATCCAACCAATCATGCATACAATTAATAGCATAATCATGCTTTACATCCACACAAATACCAATATTTCCATCACCAAAGGTTCTCTGCTACACATACATCATTATGTGTCAGACAATAATCATTTATTTTCGAAATTCAACCCCTTTTCAAAATAATTTCAAGTTTTAGAAAATATTTTCATTTCATAAGGTAGAGCATTAAATTTAGGAAATAACGTCCAAAACAGCGCTCAAAACGGACTTACGGTTTGAAAGTTATGAAATTTTGAAGTTTTAAAAATTTTCAAAAAGGAACAGTGGAACCCGGTTCCTCCCTGGGAGTAACCGGTTCCCAGAATTCCAAAAATCAGCGCCCCTGGAAAAATGTATGGGGAACCCGGTTCCTCCAGGTAGGGAACCGGTTCCCAGAAGAAAATTTTCATATTTTTCTGGAAAACAACGTGGAACCCGGTTCCTCCCATGCAGGAACCGGTTCCTGTGTACAAATTTTCAGTTTTTCAAAAGTTTTCAAAGGGGAACCCGGTTCCTCCCCACTGGGAACCGGTTCCCACGTGTTGCAGGGCCATTTCCTGCACTTTTGACAGCATTTCTTTCATCCTCAATCAACCCAATTTTACCCATACGAATTCCATCATTGGAAACACCAAAATACATCAATTTACATCATTTATCACATCAATTATCATCTTCCTACCAGTCATAATTGGTATCTGACACCCTAATCATTTTAGACCTACCATCTGACACAATCTGACACCCATAGGGATACATCCGTGGAAACCTAGAAATTCACAAACTAAGATTTCCTAACATGCTTTGTTCTATAGTATCAAAATCAAAACCTATAATAAGCAATAATCAATCGAAATCACCCCTTACCTTGTGGGTTCTTCGAATCTGACACTTCTAGGTTTTCTTCCTTCTTTTCTCCTCTTCTCACTTCACGTATCTTGCTTTCTCCAAAAAAAATGATTCTATTTTCCTTCCTTCCTTATTTTATTCCTTTTTATTCCTTTTAACATAAATAAATAAATATTACTTCTTATTCCCAATTAATTCCATCATTAATCTTAATAATCCAATATATAAATAAATTATGTTCTCAATTAATTTAATAATTAAAAATCATAATTATTTAATTACCGAATTATTTTGGGGTGTCACACACGTCATATTAATATAAAAAAAACTATGAGTAAAATCAAGTTATATTAACATAAGCATACCTATTAGTTGTGGTGTTTCTCAAATGCAACACTTGATTGATCCATGCTTCGACGAATCTATGTCTATGCAGAGACAACCATGTATCTTTCACATAATCAATGAATATTGTAAAGTCAACACATGCATGCTCAAATTGTTGCAACCGTTGTTGATACTCCACCTCATCACTAGCCCTTACAAGTTCATACCACATTTTCTCTATCGACTCCCGCATGTCATCCACAACATATTCATTACACTTTGCTTTCACATTTTTGTTGATGTGAAATCGATAAAGCAAATTGGTTGTTTTTGGAAATACTATTTCAATTGCTTTCATCAAGGCAAGTTCTCTATCAGTCAACACCACTTGTGGCCAAAACCCCTCCTTAGTAAACAACTGTTTCAACTTATCCAAAATCCAACAAAAAATTTCAGTATGCTCTGATTCCATATATGCAAATGCAACAACAAATGTCAACTCAGTGGATGTCACACCAACTATTTCAAACAGAGGTTGTCTATACTTATTTGTCTTGTATGTACTATCCATAATCAACACAACAGTAAACATATTCAACAACTTCACTGATTCTAGATGAGCCCATAAAATATCCCTCACAACTTCTGAATCATCTTTTTTCCTGCTCCAGTATACATAATCTGATTCCTCTACTAGCTTAAACAAATGTTGCATTTCTATTCTAGGCCCCCTTATATCTTTATGTATTTTACTCTTGTGCTTATATATTTGCGTGATCCGAGTGACATTTTCTAGATCTCGCTCCTGCAATGACAAAAGTATGTGTCTTGGTGGAACATGACGTTTTGTCAACAAAAGTGTGTGTGTGTGCGCGCGCGCGTTTTTTCTTCTTCTTTGAAAAGAAGATTCTAGAAGAGATAGATAGAGAGGAATACTTTTCATTTTTAAATTAACTGTGTTATAAAATATTTTTTAAATAAATAGTGTAATTAAATTGTTATATAATTATATATTATATATATGTTTATTTTATTTCAAATTTTAAAATATAAATTTAACTTTCTAAGACCTTTCAAATTTTCTCACCCAAACATTATTCATATTTATTCATTATTCATATTTAAATTCAATATATATTTAAATTCAATATTTTTGGAGCAGATGTCTTTATTTCATTTAAACACGTTTATGTGTTCACAAACTAACTTTTGAAATACATCAATCATGTTTTGTGAATTTTCTTTTAAGAATGGACCACACCTCTCTTTTCAGTTCAAATTGGTGGGGTGCACAACTTGCCTTTAACAAACAAAACCAATTATTTTTATCTTTATTTAACTTTTTCACAAATTTGAGCCAGCCAATTTGAGCCAGCCAGCCCATGTGAGGGTTCTATCCAAGTTGAGAGGAAAGATTCGAGCATTAAGATTTACCATCAAATTTAATAACCTTGGATACTAATGTTTGATAAGAAAAGGTTAATTAAATAGACAAAGTCTATGTTTGTTTGAACGGTGGATGTTTTATAAACGCGTCCACCCGAAATTACTATTTATAATTTTTAAATTTCACGTTAAAATGCTAATGAAATATGAATAAAAACGTGCGGTGATGGTGGATAGACTTATTTTCAAACGATTTACAAAACAATTAAAACTAACTAACTTTCCAATTCTTCTTAAAATGGTAAAATATTACCCGCAATCTTTTATTAATAAAGTTAATCCAAACAACTAAACTGTTAAGATTAATATTTTGATATTTATTTTAATTAAATTAAGTATTGCAGCACATTAGAATGTGTCAGCTTATTGTTAGCTATTTTATTGTTTCACCAAAGTCGAGACTTAGATTTTAGGAAGGAATAAACTGCTCCACATATAATGGGCGTTAGGAGATCGTGTGATATTGTGTAAGCCTATTTATTGGCCTATTCTTATTTAATTAAGTAAGTTTTCCAACATTTGATTCTAACATCCGGTATCAAGAGTGAAAATTTCACAAGAATCAAGAGAAAGAAGCGGATGGCGTCGAAGGCGGCGATCGTTTAATCTACCATCAATTCCTAAATTTGATGGTGATGGTGATCACCGGAGCATGCTCATGGAGAACCTTCTCCGTCAAGGAGTATTGTTGTGACCACGGGCCTCGCTCAACCCGCGGAGAAGTGCCGACGGCCGCGAGGCGGAAGAGATGCGTTGAAGGACACGAAAGCCAAGAATTACTTGTTTCAATCTCTTGACAAGTCAATTCAAGACAATTCAAAGAAGGAAACATCGAAACAAATGGGATTCAATGAAGATGAAATACTGTGGCAATGTTCGAGTTCAATGAGCCCAACTCAATCGATTGCAAAGTTTGAGATCCTTGCCATGAAGCAAGGAGAATCAATCAATGATTACTTGGTAGGGTAATGGTGATTGCAAACGATATGAGGAATTGTGGTGAAGATATGGTGATGTCAAGGTCGTCGAGAAGATTTTGAGAACCCTCACCGAAAAGTGGAACTATATTGTGTGTTCCATTGAGGAAGCCAAAGATATGGACACGCTTTACGTCGACGAGTTGCAAAGCTCCCTTCTTGTGCACGAGCAAAAATTCAAGAAGGAAGTAGATGAAGAGCAAGCACTCACGGTGGCATACGGTGAGAACAATGGTGGAAGAGGACGAGGCGCGGAGCTTCGGAGGAAGGGCAGAGAGGCGAGGCCAACCCTATAGCAAGGAAACCATTGAATGTTATAAGTGCCATCGGTTGGGTCACTTTCAAGATGAGTGTCCAAATATGGCTAAGCAAGCAAATTACAGAAATTGAAGAAATTGAGGAGATGTTGCTCATGGCTTATCATGAATCATTTGGGCAAAACAAAACGATGTGTGGTTTCTAGATTCGGGATGCGAATCACATGTGTGGAGACCCGTCATTATTTAATCGGTTGGAAGATGGATTTCAAAGAACGGTCGGTGGGGAATCATATGCGCTTAAATGTGGTTGGTAAAGGTACTGTCAGCTATACTTTGGAGGCATTAGCTATCTTGTTCGGGATGTCTTCTATGTTCCGAACTAAGGAATAATCTTCTTAGCCTTGGACAGTGCAAGAAAAAGGATTAACATGGTGATGAAGGATAATAAATGCATTTATCACTCAACAAAGGGCCTCATCCTTCAAAGCAACATGACCTCCAACCGTATGTTCGTTGTGCTCTCGATAAGTATTCGACAAGGACACAAAAGAAGTTTGTCTGCGATCCACAACCCAAGATTCGTGCTTTGGCATCGGAGGTTTGGCCATCTCGGTTACAGATGCGCATGTTGAAGGACAAAGAGATGGTGAAAGGGATGCCGTGTCTTCTCGGACTGATTCCATTTGCAGATTATGCGAAAGGAAAACAACATAGAAAATATTCCAAAAAAGCATATGGCGTGCTTCAACTAAGTTGGAATTAATCCATCCGACATCTCATGGACCCGTTCACCACTTCAAATGGCCAAAAGGTATTTGCTTTGTTTCATTGATGACTTTAGTAGGAAAGCATGGGTCTATTTCCTTGCATATAAAGTCGATGCATGTCTTGCCTTTAAGCAATTTAAGAGTAGTGTTGAAAAAGAGTCTAGTTTGTCTATTAAGTGCTTAAGAACAGATCGGGGAGGAGAATTTACATCAAGTGCTTTCAATGATTATTGTAAAGATAATGGAATCAAGAGACAACTAACCACAGCTTACACGCCGCAACAAAACGGAGTAGCCGAGAGGAAGAACAGAACAGTGATGAACATGGTAAGAAGTATGATGGTTGATATTCCTAAGAGTTTTTGGCCTGAAGCTGTGAGTTGGGCGTTCTACGTGCTTAACAGAAGTCCAACTTCTTCTATGAAGGACATGACACCTATGGAAGCTTGGAGTGGGATAAAGCCATTTGTAGATCATTTTAGGGTGTTTGGTTGTATAGGACATGTACATATACCTGACGCCAAACACACTAAACTAAAGAATAAGAGCAGAAGTTGTGTACTGTTTGGGGTTAGTTCAGAATCAAAAGGCTACAGACTATTCGATCCCATAAGCAAGAAAGTCATTGTTAGTCGGGATGTTGTGTTTGAAGAAGAGAAAAGTGGAGTTGGGATAAGAGCTATGACAACTTGATAAGCCTTGATCTAGACTGGGGAGATGACATAAATGAAGGAGAAATTGAGACTCAAGATGTTACCAATGAAGATTCTGATGTTATTATAGAAACTGTCACTGAAAAAGATAAAGCAAGCATAGATGAAGAGGGAAGTGATAGAGAAAACACTATGGCGATGTGTCATCTCCGAAGCCTCAAATACAAGGGAAGGAGATTGTGTCGGAAGGACAGTCATATCGAAGGAGACCGGTGTGGATGAGAGACTATAATGTCAATAATGAAGTGAAATTACCGTCAATGATGAAGTCAAGCTCAAGCAAGTCAAGATCACACTTCACATTTAGCCTTATTCATAGAATGTGATCCTATTAGCTATTAAGAAGCTGCTAAGAGCCAAGAATGGAGAAATGCTATGAATTCAGAAATTCAATCCATTGAGAAGAATGAAACATGGTTTCTCACTAATCTACCAGAGGGAGCCAAAAGTATAGGAGTAAAATGGGTTTATAAGACTAAATTGAATCAATATGGAGAAGTTGAAAAGTACAAAGCTCGGCTAGTTGCAAAAGGATATGCACAAGAACACGAAATTGATTATGAGGAAGTATATGCACCAGTCGCTCGGATGGATACTGTGAAGATGATTTTAGCATTGGCAGCTCAGAAAAGTTGGATAATCTATCAGTTAGATGTAAAGTCAGCTTTCTTGCAAGGAGAACTCTCCGAAGAAGTGTACGTAGACCAACCAAGAGGGTATGAAATCAAGGGTGCTGAAAGAAAAGTGTACAAGCTTCGTAAGGCCCTATATGGATTGAAGTAGGCACCACGTGCATGATTCAGCAGGATAGATACTTACTTTCAGAAGATGGGATTTGTAAAGGATGTCAGCGAGCAAACACTCTTCATAAAATTCAACACACAAGGTAAATGCCTAATTATTAGCTTGTACGTTGATGATTTAATCTACACTGGTAATGATCAAACTATGATGAATGAGTTTAAAGAATCCATGATGAAAGAGTTCGAAATGACTGATTTGGGAATAATGAAATACTTCACAGGAATTGAGGTGTTCACTTGATAATGGAATTTTCATGTGTCAAAGAAAGTATGTGAAAGAGTTACTAACAAAATTCAGAATGGAGGAAAGCAACTCATCTTAAATCCTATTGTCCGGGGTTTAAGATTCACAAAGATGAAGAAGGTGTGAAGGTAAATATCACACTCTATAAGCCTTGTGGGAAGTATGATGTATGTGACACCACTCGGCGGATGTAATGTATGTTGTTAGTCCGATTAGCGATACATGTCCATGCCAACTGAACTTCACTTTGCGTGATCAAAAGAATTTTAAGGTATTTGCAAGGACTATTGAATATGGGCTCTTTTACGGAAAGAAGGAAATAGAGAGCTAGTAGGATTCACCGATAGTGATTACGTTGGATGTGTGGAGGATAGAAAAGTACATCCGGTATACCTTCATTCTTAGTGATGCAGCAGTGGCATGGTCCTCCAAGAAACAACCAATTGTTACTCTAAGTACAACTGAAGTAGAATTTGTGGCAAGCTTTCGGTTAATATGGATGAAAAGAGTGTTGGGCAAAATTGGCTATGAAGGAAGCAGACCTGTTATTTTCGTGATAACAACTCAACAATCAAGCTATCAAAAATCCGGTGATGCACGGCAAAAGCAAACACATGATGTAAGGTTCCACTTCCTACGTGAGTGGTGAATGAAGGTTGATTAAAGTTTTGTAGCACGCGAGTTGCGAGATATATTTACTAAGCCACTTGACACAAGAACCTTCCAGGGACTTAGAAAGAAGCTAGGAGTATGTGATGCACCAAAGTTCAACTGAATTGGACTCTTCAGTTTAGGAGGAGATGTTAAGATTAATATTTTGATATTTATTTTAATTAAATTAAGTATTGCACATTAGAATGTGACATTGTTAGCTATTTTATTGTTTGAGTCAAAGTCAGTACCTAGATTTTAGGAAGAAATAAACTGCTCCACATATAATGGGCAGTTAGGGAGATCGTGTGATATTGTGTAAGTCTATTTATTGGCCTTTTCTTATTTAATTAAGTAAGTTTTCCAGCATTTGATTCTAACATAAACTATGTAATATAATGTATTATATTATATTAATTGAAAAATATTAATTAAGTTAATTCATTTGTGATGCCAACATGGCTAACTAATGATCGTGGTTGATATCCTTATGTTATTGGGAATTTGGGAGTAGTTATGTCATAAAACAAAATAAAAATTTACCTAGTCAATATTTTTCAGTCGTTCGACGTGATTGAAAACTTTAAGAAAAATAAATTTTGTAAGTAATCTTTAAATATTTTAATTCAATTTTTTCATTTATTGATTGTTGTTATTTGAGAAAAATATTCAAGTTCGTCATTTGCAAATTCCCTTCAATTATACTCGGGTGAATTTAAATTTTGAAAATTTTAGAGACTAACTTGTAAAAATTTAAAGAAATCTTATAAGGGCCAATATGTTCCATTTTAAAATAGATATTATTTGGCTGAAAAAAAAGTTTAATAAAATATGTTTAAGGAGAAAATACATTGAACATGTTGATTTTTACCTCTTTTGTGGATTTACTATTACATCCTCTATTACATTTGGTCTATAATATTCAATCAAATTGTCATATGTAAAAGGCATTGAATCACACTTAGAGCAGTTCAACCATTCATACTTTATAATGACTAGATCGTATCATGTTTTATATTTAATTAATTTACACTCACATATTATTTTTGCACACTAACTGACTTATGTGTCGAGTGTTAATATTGTTGGTTCATCCTTTCTTTGTTGTATCGGAAATCTAATTTATTGTACCAAGACTTCATTTCACTATTTTCTTACATATTTATTATTCTTGAACTGAATAGTGGTGTCGTCTATGAGAACTCTTAAAGTCACGGTAACGTCAAAGAATATCATATATGTCATCAACGTCACGTCGTTGCTGCAGCCGTTGAGGCTAACAAAGTTTCACCTCATTCTCTAGTTGAGAATGACATAGTTCCCATGACCTCTATGTCTGCTTTCTTACAATTCTTCCACCCTATGCATTGCTTTAGTGATAACCTGTGTTTTTACCGTTTTAATGGACTCGATTGTTATTTGTTTTAATGTTTTTTAGATTTTGCTTCAGTAAGTGGTTTTTTACTCTGCATTTCAGGTACAAATTATTGACATTGGTTACAGAATGAAGTAGAGAAAAATGAAGAAAAGTGTTACTTGACTGACGATCGTCATGCTCCATATTGAGATAGTCGTTAGGGTGGGAATAGGATGAGCCGAGTTAGGCTTTTCCAAGCCTGAGCCCGACCTGCTAAAAATTTCAAAGTCTTAGTCTTGCCTATCATAAGCTTATTTTCCAGCCTGAGCTTAGCCTTTTCGAATGCATGACTATCCTATTGGCCTGCTTAAATAGCCTATATAATTTAAACATTTGTAAATAAACAATTCAACTAATGTTTAAATATACTAGAGAATCAAAAGTTTAATTAGATTAAATGTTTATTTACATTGACTTATTTGAGCTTACATTGTAGTATAAGTTTTGTGATATTATTGATTTGGGAGAACTTATGAAAATAACTTATGACATTATTCATAAGGTTTTTTCACCTTATTTTCATAAGTTCTTTAAGATAATTATATTTTACTGTTGCATTTTAGTATAAAGTACAAAATACAATATACAAAATAATAAATTTATTAGACTTTTCTACTTAAAAAAATCTGGCCTAACCTTGTGTATGCTAGATTATAGGTATACAAAATAATAAATTTATTAGACTTTTCTACTTAAAAAAATCTGGCCTAACCTTGTGTATGCTAGATTAACCTTGTGTATGCTAGATTATAGGTCCATGTTAGTTGGTACGAAGGCTTAGTAGCCCTAGATTTACTTACTTTAAAGTATACAAATTATGCATTGGAATATTATAGGTCCATGTTAGTTGGTACGAAGGCATAGTAGCCCTAGATTTACTTACTTTAAAGTATACAAATTATGCATTGGAATTTTATGTAACCATTGGAATCAAGCTGACTTGTGACAAACGGTTCCTAGGTGTCATCTAATAATGTTGATTGAGTTGGTATTTTTTATTTTAGCTTTAATATATTAATAGGCATTAGAGATTTGAACCCACACACTAAAGTATAATATTGAAGTCCTCAACCATCTGAACCACAACACAATTGTTACTTTCCTACATCAACTTATATATGCACTGTTACGAAACGAACGGGTAAGAAGAGACAAAATTGCAAGTTTGCATTTAAGGAAGCATATTTGAATCTAGAAGGATGGATAAAATAGTTTGATAATTGATTGAGAATAGTTAGAGAGATATAGAGACAAAATCACCAAAGTAGCAAGTTTCAAAGGTAACAAATCCTTATCCATTTATGTATATTGATAAACTATTTTTAACCATCAAAGAAGGAATGTGATTAAATTGTTTTCGTTCTAAGTTGTTTCTGCAAGCTATCTTGATTATCTTATTGAAACAAACTAGTAAAGAATCACAACAATTTTGAAAATGATACGGTGCATTAAAAAAAGTTTTGAAAATCTAATAAAAAAATGCTAGAAGATCTAAAAAACAATTTGGTCATTTTAATTATTAAATATGTGCATTATTATCCATTTTTAACCGAGAAAATGTGTTAATTATAGATACAATTAATTTAAGTGGTATGAAAATAATGAAGTGTAATCAGAAATACAACAATCAACATTTTTAAATATTTAAAATGTGAGAAAAAGAAAGTAGAAATCACTTTAATAGACCAAGTTATTATCAAAAAACTTAAAGAATCAACTTATTAAAAAAAAAAATTAAAGGACTATTTATACTGGCAAAATCTATTTATATTAATAATATTAAAAATACAAGATTTTAGCAAGAAAATATATTTAATAAAATATAATATATAATTAAAAAATATAAAAAATTTAATATATAATTTTTTAAAAAAGTTTTTAAAAAATAAAATAAAAATCCACGTGGATAAAAAAATTAATTAAAAAGTATTATGTAGACATCTAATGAGAATCTTTGCTGCAACGTCGCAGTCAAGAGGTATTTGAGAGAATCTGAAAGTTGAGAGAGGGGTTATAAAAAAAAACTTTACCAAAGCTAAAATTAAATCTCCACTACAACAAATAACGCATTTTATGATTGGGCTTTCACATCAACCAGAAAAACAACGAGGTACTAAGCCTAGGTGCGCCATGTATTATATATTTTTAATTGGAAAAATACCAACCTACCTCAGTTTCTAATAAATCTGAGGGTTAAAATTATTCTGGACGTGTTTCGAATCCTAACTTTTGTAGTTTATGTATTATTTTGATTAAAAATGTAAAATAAATTAACTAACCCTTTGATATTATGATATAACCGAGGAGTCTACTAATTAGGCATAGCAAGTAAACTTGCCTCCGTTGGGCCCCGCCCGCCCCTGCCCCAAAATTAGCAGAGAAAACCCGGTTTAACTGGGGGCGGATGCGGGTGCGAGGAAAACCTTTTATTTGGTGCGGGTGGACGGGTATCTACCGCCCTTTTCGCACCCACCAACTAAATTTTATTTATTTTTAATAGTTTTATTACTCATTTACACTTTTTAATACTTTTTAATGTTATAATATCATGTTTATTAGAATTATTATTTATTTTTTTGAAAATAAAATTTAAATAAAATATCAAACTTAAAAAATACTTTTTAACATAATTAATTATTTAGTTTAATTATTTATTTTTAACTTTATTGAAAAATATATAAATTTTTTAAAAAAGAAAAATTCTGACAGGTGCAGGGAAACCCATTTCTTGTTAGGGGCGGGGCGAGTGAACAAATTTTAACCCCGAACGAGTTTGGGGGCGGGTGCGGGTCTGGGTCTGGATGACGGGTGCGGGTTTGGGTGTGCTTAAACCCGTCCCCGACCCGCCTCGTTGTCATCCCTACTACTAATCAGATTACACTATAAAAAACAAACAAATTTTATCCTAATCCTTATTTATTTGTACTCGCACCAAACTCGAAATTGCATGATTCTTTGGGATGGATTGCAAGGCAGAAAAACCTTCAATGTTCTCATAGGACTAAACATTTTTTCTGCCCTTGCAGTCTATCTCACATAATGGTGTTGATGTTGTTATTGGTGTTGATATTCATTCAAAGTAGCAAAGATTTATTTTTAAACTATTTATTTTAATTTTTGTGTAAACAATGTAAGTAAAAAAAATACATTTCACCTCGGTGGTTCCATAAAATCGAGGTGATATATATTATATCACCAAAGGTATTCATTCAAAGGAACAGAGATTTGTTTTTAAATATTTATTTTAAATTTTTGTGTAAATAATGTAAGTAAAAAAAACATTTCACCTCGGTATTTCCATAAAACCAAGGTGATAGATAATATATCAACAAAGATATTCATTCAAAGGAACAAAGATTTGTTTTTAAAATATTTATTTTAATTTTTTGTGTAAACAATGTAAGTCTAAAAATAAAAACATTTCACCTCGATTTTTTCATAAAGCCGAGGTGATAGATAATATAATATACCTCTGTTATAAGTTAAACACGAGGGGTAAAGTAGTCAGCTTTTAATATAAATACCTTAATTTATCATATTTTATCCTAATTCTAACTTATATGTAGCCGGACCATATACATGAAATTTTTACTACTGTGAATTGCCATGGATTTTTTGAACTAGATACGCTTAAGAACAGATCTCAAAGATGAATTGCAAGTGCAGAAATTAAAATTCGAAGATGGATAAATTATGATTTTTTTTTGGATTTCCAACATAAAGGGGTATGCAACAAAATTTAGATTCAACCAAAGATCTGTTGTTGAAAACACTTTCTCCTTTGATTTTGTCTACTTGCCAATAAATTTCAGGTACGCTATCAAATTTCTTCTCAAGAACATTCAGTGTTTATACGTCAAAAATAATGATGATTGATGATTTTGTGTGGTTTACTATTAATTTGCATAATTAGGCTGAATAAAGGCTATGCTTTTATTAAATTCAGTAATTCTTGAGTACTGGTGGGAATTTGTTATAATATATTGTGTTTCTGATATTCTTTGTAAACAATGTAATTAATAAAAATAAATTATTTGCATCTCGGTTTTTCACAAAATCGGGGGGATATTTTAGCGTTAAAGTTGATGATATTTGTCATTGTCCTTAATTAAATCACTATCGTCCATTTCATGACTATCAACGGTAAAGACACTTTCATTAGTGATCCGCATGAAACCTAGGTTAACTTTCATTATAAAAACATTCTGAATATAAAAAATTGATAATAGAACGTCATATGAAGCGCTTGAAATTATCATCCGCTTTAAGATATGTAAGAGTCTTTGTTATAAAGTGTTCTCTATGATGGATTGCAAGAGCAAAAAATTATATGTGTTTAAGGTTTGTGTACTTAAATATTTATTTATCCCTTTTTTCATCTAACCCTTTATTTATCTAACCCTTTTTTCATCTAACCGTTTTTTTTGTTAATATCGGAAACAGATGCAATGAAAAGCAATGAAAAATATATTGTTTTCAGCATTTGATCTTCCCAGGATATCAAGGATTTGAAGATGCAACATATGGTTCTTCATGGAAAAATTAAATTTTGTATTGATATTCTTTGTAAACAATGTAACTAGTTTAATATTATAGATAAACATTGTATTTTGTAAATAAAGTATTTTTTTGATTTTCCGTGTAAACAATGTAACCAGTTTAAATTTAAAAAAATACTATTAATTTACCCCTCGATTTTATTAAAAAAAGCTGAGACACATGAGACCCTATTATTGAAAATAATAAAATGCAGACGTTGTGGATCGGACCCATGCGCTATTAATATACTCCTCGGTGTTTTAAACAACGAGGTGATAAGTCTTTAATTTTCATGACGACCTTATTTATCTCGATTTTAATACCGAGATAAAACGTATTTCGCGTCTGACATTACATGTGTTATTTGTAGTAGTGCTCGTTAATATTATAAAGGAGGGATTGCATATTTAACCCTTTAAATAAAATCATATATTCCTTAAGTTTTACTGAAAATCGAGGGGTAAAGTATTTAGAGGAAATATCTACGAATCCCAACAACTACATTTTAACATCTTTTAATTTTTATGACTTATAACCTCGGTTTTACTGAAAAATGATGGATAAAGTATTTAAATGACACGTTTTTAAATCTCCACAACTATATTTTATCACCTTATAATTTTTTAAAAATGTGTGACCTATCTACTTAATAATCAATTAGTATGTCTCATCATCATATGATTGTCATTTTTATGATGTGTTTAAAGTTTGAGCTAAATACATATCAACTTAAATCTTCATTGTTTTATGTTTACAATTATTTCAATAATGTCTTAATTTCTTCCCTTCAATTTTCATTTATTTTTTGCAAAAACCAATTTTAGCTGGAACTGATGTCATTTCGCTCTCATCTAACCACCTTCAAAAGTTATATTTTTCTTTTCAATTGGCAACGCCTCATAACGGTCATACCTCAAATTTGTGCACCTTAGTGCAACAATCTAATGTTATTTGTTGGGTTTTTTCTTTGGATCATTTATACTAATTTTGTAGTTTATTTTTAAGGGTTTAACTAAATTTTTTTTATCTTATTCACACTAACATTCAGCTTTAGAGGCATTATATTTTACTTAGGTATAAATAAAAGAAATTATGTATTATTTAATTATTTCAAATATGTGTTTTGTATAAGAACTCTTTATTTTGTTCACAATTCATTTTACAAAATATAAACATGTTTCTCTAAAATAGTAATGGGCTCATTATTTAGTTTTTATGTTGAAAGTTATTCATTAAAATTTCATAGTAATGGGCTCATTATTTAGTTTTTATGTTGAAAGTTATTCATTAAAATTTCTTGTTGACTAATAGTCAACAATAAAATGGGTGCATATGAATATTCAATTTTATTTATCATACATAATTGTTTATTTGTTTAAAAGTTGACAAAGTCAACACCATTACATTTGTATTTGTTTCTATTTTATTTATTTATGTTTTTCAATTGATTCGCAGATCAATGTTTTGGAGGCAAATAAAATTACGTGTCTATTTATTATTATTATTATTATTATTATTTATTTATTTTTAGAAAAAAGTTTACTAAGGTCAAATAGGGTTTCTCAACCCTTGGCGCCCCACTTATTGCACCTAACTCCTTGTTCCTTAGGCAAAATAACAAAGGCCCTGAAATCCAAATATTGTACCAAATCAAAACACATTGAGGATTGTAATAGCAATCAAATCCCTAATTTGATTTGTAATAGCAATCAGGATTAAAATCTATTTCTATTTACAATTTCTGTTGGATGTTATATAAGTCAAATACAATGTAACTATGATTAGAAGCTATTAGAAAAGCTGCAGGAAAAAATCAGAAAATACTTCTGTTTGTTACTTTGTTTAGTGTTAGTATGCACTGTATATATATTTTGTAACATGTTGAATATAATAATGCCATATATGATTTTTACCCTCTCAATTAATCTATATTCTCTCTAAACTTCATCTTCCCCAATCCTTCAATTTTCATCAAAATTATCCATCACCTCCATTGATTCATACAAGCTTTTGTGCTTGTTCCAACATTTGGCATCAAGAGCTTTGGTTACAATCCTATTCCGCTGCAATATCCGTTTCAAACGACAAGATCCCCACCAATCTTCCCATTCTTGATTCAAAGAACTACAACAAATGGTGCAAACAAATGAAAGTTTTGTTTGGCTACCAAGACGTGCTCGATGTGATTACTACCGGTGTTACCCCTCTTGATAAAGAGGCTACAACTGCCCAACAAGCCACTCACAAAGACGAGAAGAAGAAAGACTACAAGGCTCTCTTCTTGATACATTCTTGCGTCGATGAAGACAACTTCGAAAAGGATGGTGATTGTGACTCGGCGAAGAAAACTTGGGATATACTCGAGAAGGCGTATGCGGGAGTTGACAAGGCGAAGGTGATGTGCGATCGACCTAATGTGTCTAACGGTATCTTAACTACAAGTGCACAGTCTATCGCGGTAGTAATAAAAAGATGTCGAACCCACAAGGACTTCGTAATCACTCTAGTGCTATAAAAATATGCTAATTTAGCTAAGGCGGATATTGTCACGTTTGGTTTTTGGGAGGTAAGGGAAAGTAAAACTAATTGGTTTAAGGAAATAATAATAAAGCGTTCGGTGTGTAATAGAGTGGACCTAAGCGTATTTAATCGAACCTAAGCATATAAAGATGGTTGACTTAATTGTTCTGTAGAGATTATCAGTTTAAAAACCCTCAACTCACACTTTCGTGGTCTTATCTCGGATTATACTCCTAAAGTCCTATGCCTGCTCTCGCTAGCCCATAAGTGTTTAGAAAATATTCTTTGAAAACTTAATTAAATCTAATTCGTTTTAAAGCGCTCTCGCTGTATTTAAATGGAATGCCTAACTTTAGCTATCCGACTAAAACCTCACACTTTCGTGGTCTCGATCCTAACCTATTCTACTTTTCTTACTTTCGTAACAAAAAGGTTTGTTTTTAATTACAAAAAGTTATAACCAGAATTTAAGTCGATTAAGGTTTTAGCTTAGGAAAAATTAAGTGCCTACTGTCATTATTACTACACACCGACACAGGAAATTTAGCTAGCCATAGTTACTAAATCAAACATACAGGAAACATAATTAAAAAATAATAAAGCATGCATTTTGGGTAAATAATGGAAACTTATAATAAATAATTAAATGGTGCTTAAAATTAAATGCAGTAAAACAAGAACCTGAAATACAACGATGTTCCTCACGTCCTTCTTCCACAAGTCAGAAATTCAGAACTTCGGAATCGGAATAATCAAACAAAGTTTGTGGCTTAAATAATTCTTAACTAAAAATAACAATTTGCTAATGTTGGAAATTGTTATTGGGCAGTACATAAACAAAGGAATTTAAATGCAGAAACAAATTGTAAAAACTGGAAAACGAGGTTTGAATTCGGTAGAGCTTCCGCAAGGTAAAACTGAAAAATGCTCTGTCCCTTCTTCTTTGGAATTCCTGCTATTTATAGAGAAAAGTAACACTGGCAGTTGAAATCCCATCGTGGGCTTCATTTGAATTTTTGAGGAAAAATAGGAAAGTGGGCGTGAGTCGTGGCTGAGAGAATTTAGGAGCAACTGAAGACCAATCCATTACGCTTTGCCCACGTCTCTTCTGTATAAACTGAAGTTACGCGTGTTACGGTCGTGGAGGGTGTGTGACGCCCCTTATTTGGGAATTAGCGTGTTACGGTCGTTACAAGAAGGTGACGAGCGTAACACGTTTTGACAATGCATTACGACCGTGGCATGTAGGTGACGACCGTCATAGCAGCAAAATCTGTAGATTTTGGCAGATTGATTCTTTTCCTTCTGATCTTGCATGTTGACTTTGTTTATTTTATCTTCTCTGCTAATTTGACCTGAGATGTGTAATACCTGCAAAAAAACATGAAAACTCGGAATATTCGGGAGTTAAATGGATCGGTGCGATGTTAAAACGAGATAATTTCATAGCAAATATATGATACGATGTCTCGTTATCAAATTCCCCCATACTTAAACCTTTGCTTGTCCTCAAGCAAATAAACAATTAGAAAAAGTCTGACAAGTTTTTATCATACGCATATGCCTAGTATACCTTTTGTTTTCAAAATAATCACAAGAAATCAAATGCTAGTTCAGCCGATAATTGAGTAAAATACTAACGATACGCTAATGACACAAGCAACAAGCTAGTCGTGGACTTTCCGTTTTAAATAAACCGTTCAATTATTTTGTTATAATTCAACCTAAAGTTTCTTGTACCTATTTCACCCGGTTTCGTTCTAGCGCAATCACATTAAGCCCATTGCCTTAGCACGCACGTAGTGAAGTAGCCGGTTAGTGACTTTGATCCTTTTAAGCACGGGGTCTGGTACACGAATGTGGCAACCCTGCGCGTATTTTATCCGAATTGGAGGTTGTGGGGGATCGAGCCGTAGCACGCCCTACCAAGTTCAGAACCAGATACCTCTGAACCAACCAGCAATGGATTTTCTTCATTATCTGTTCATTTCTCGTATGCGATAATTTTTTCTTTTAAGTAGCGAGATAAGAAGGATAGATCATTGATAAGGAATCAAATACTTATATTCATCGGCTCTCCATGTGGTTTGTGTTTAGACGGTGTCGACTGCTAGTATAAACTACTAGGGGTTATTTTAGGACTAAAACTCATGATATCGGTATAACAATTATTGAAACGGGTCGCGTAAGTAGGGAGTCAAAGGTGTCATAACCGTATCATTCTTGTTGAATCGTTCTCGGCGTTCTAACTAGGATTTCGTAAAGGTAGGTAATAATGGCTATGCGAAAGTAAAGCGAAATTTTTTTGGTATGGCTGAATAAAGCGGGGAGAAAATGAAACAACGAAAAATCACTTAAGCATAGAAAATGGAAATTACTCGTTTTAATAGAAATGCGGTACCTCTCCCACACTATATTAGACATTGTCTCAATGTTGTGATATAATAGCGGGGAAAAATCCAAATACATCAGAAAAAACAACAAAATGCAAAAAAAGGAAGAAATAAAAACTACTAATGACCACGTCCTCGACTTCGGGTGCAGGATCTTCTGGTGGGCGTGGCCTCGAAATCAATGCTCTGGGGACCAAGGGAGGTGACATCCATCCGTAAGGCGTTCAGCTCAGACAGGGTCTCGTCCAGCTTCTCGTTCATGCTGCGCTGACCACTCAGAATTTGAGCGTTTTGTGCAAACAAACTGTCATATTGCTCCTGATGCCTCCTTTCAACTGCAGCATTCATTTGATTTTGCTGATGAATGGCTCGGAGAATGTCTTCAAGAGTGAGAGGAGGTGGAGCGTAGGAAGACTCTGGGATGTCAGGGATGGGTGCAGCTCGATCGAATTCTTCTTGCATCTCGTCCGCGGGAGCAGCAGGCGGTTCATCGTGAACAGGAACATGGCCCTCGGGCGCTGCAAGGTCGAAAAGCCAATTGGCTCGGTTTTGCGGATCAATACGGTCCCTGCAAGGCAAAATAATGTTAGGGTAAATGATGTTCCGTATCACCAGGTGAAATTTACCGTCGTCACGCTCGTGGATGAGGTGGGCAGACTTGCAGTGGTCCAAGGTAAGCAAAGTCGGTGCTCTGGAAGGTAAATGAGCGAGGGTGTCACCATGGTTCAAAGTCAAAGCAAGAGAAGTGACAATCCCTCTGAAATAGAAAGGTTTGCCGCCTCTAGTGCAAATGGAATGAATGTGGGCTAAGAGGAATGGAGCGACATTGATCTTTTGGCCGGTGAAAGCACAATGCATGAAAAAGAGCTCCTTGGAGTTGAGCTTGTGGTTACTGTCTCTTCCAAAGATAGTGTTGCAGAGGATGCGATGAAAGTAGCGGATTGCAGGGTTATGGATGTGGGTGGCGTTGAGGTGATCGTAAGAGTTGGCACGGTTATTGGTCAAGTTGTGCCACAAGTTGAAAGATTCCTCCCCGAAGTTGTCTGACACACGAAGGTGGGCACCTTCATCGGTATAGAAATCGAGAAGTCGTGCGAATGCAGTTTGAGAAAATTCGTACTCAGTGCCGAATATGCAAAACTTTGCCACACCAGAGAGTTGGTTAGTTGGACCATTCAGAGTGATGTAACAGAAGGAACTCAGAAACTCTAGAGTGAGAGTTTCATAGAAGGTTGGCTGCACAAAGTCCACAGGTTGACAGTTTGGAGGAGATGTCGGACGCCTTCAAGCAATACCAAGTCCCTCAGGCAGTCAATGTCGACGTACCGAGTAGGATGGAGACCCCGACGTTGAAACTTCAGGAACTTGGTCCTTTGGGTCTCTCCTTGGTCACCTTCACGGAGGTTGATGCCTGGGATTTGTTGGTTATTGTTTGCCATTGCATGCAAGAGCTTGAATGAGAATGGGGTGTTGGTTTGAATGAGAGAGATACGAAGGATTTGTGAGGAATATATAGTGGAAGGAAAATTGATGGAAGTTTGAAGGTGAGTGGGGGTAGTGGGAAGTTAAGTGGAGTGAGTGGAGGTTAATGGTGGTAGTGGGACGGTTTGACGGTCGTGGGAGAAGAAGAGGGAAAGTTTGAAGATGAAGAAGAAGCGTTTTCTGGAACTGAGAAAACCAGTTATAACCCGCGTTACGGTCGTAAGGGTTGGGTGACGGGCGTAACACGCTGAATTGCGTGTTACGAGCGTAAGGGGCATGTGACGACCGTTACAGCTACAAAATGTCCAGAATTCAACAGAAAGACACTTGCTCAGAATGAAACAAATTGAAAAACAACAATATAGCAGGTATACCAACAGCAGTACAATTTAAACGTGATATTAATCCATTAAGCACACACTCCAATAATCAAATCATCACACAATTCGAATAAAAGAAAACAAAATGCAGCATAATAAGTTGTACTGAATGTAACTTGTAATTGAAAATAAACAATGGAATTTATATTAAATGGAATACTGGTTCTTTTGACAGGAAGTAAAACTTATGCAAAACTGAAAACGGAATTAAGTATTCTAACAAAAAGGGAAACTACCTAGAAACAAAAATAGAATGGAAAAATACTAAAAACTAGCTAGCTACTGCTACTTCATCCAATTTTTGCTTTTAAATCTTCTAAAGCCGCAATTATGTTATAAAATTGCTCCACAGTAATGTTGGTCAAGCCAATGATATCCAGACGCATACTCTTCAATTCATCCTTTATTCCATCAATGCTAGTCTTATAAGCATCCAAAGTGGTTAAAATTGTGTTCAAGTTTGTTGTGTACTCTCCTTGGGTTATGTCAGGGGCTTCAGTTTCCTCAGCCATATTGTTAAAATCATGGTAACCAGGAGAGGTTTCAGGATCGCTTTCATCAGACATAATGTTATCAGCAACATAGTAAGACTGTGGTGTTTCTGGTGTCGAAGGATGGTCAGGAGGATTCAGTTCATATAGCCAGTTATCTCGGTTGTGGACACTTAATTTAGCATGGTTGGGAAGGGTAAATAGAGTGACAACTTCATTCCTTATCAGGTATTCAAAAGGTGCAGGACCTAGATTTCCTATTATCCGGAGGTCAAAACCGAAGTCAATATTCATAGGCCGAATCGACCCGTAGGGTGCACAATTATGCAATTGGTATCTAAGTCCGAGGGCATTTGCAATCATGGTAACTAGACCTCCCACAATGACAGGTTCATTAGGGTCCTCACTAATGCGAGAAAAGGTTTTCATCAGGAATGGGACAGCATTAACGGGTCGGCTTTGGTTCACACAGTATAGCAAAAATATCTCATCCTTGGATACAGCAGTTTGGTTCTGTTCTTTTCCAAATATGGTATGGGATAGAATCTTATGGAAATAGCGGATAGCGGGGTTGTGTATCTCATTGTTATCCATGCTATCCGGCTCAGGGTGATAGTTTCCGGTTAAGGAACCCCAAAAGTAGTCCAGCTCGAAATCCATTAAATCCACCTGAGTGGTGGTAAAAGCAAAAGGTCCGCTAGGGAATCCAAGTAAGTCAGCTAAATCCCTATGGTTATAAGTGAACTCAATACCAAAAATTCTGAAGGCTATGATTCCTTTTCGGTCTCCGACACCGTATTCAGGTATATAAACTAGGGAACTCAAAAATTCAAGGGTAAGCTCTCGGTATGTGACAAACCTAGACTTAATGTGGGATTTCTCCCATCCTAATTGGTTAAACAGATAAAGGACACTATCCCTTATACCTAAGGCGTCCATAGTTGGTTCATCATGATACAAAGTCAAACCGATGTCCCTTTGAGACAAAGCTTCAAATCTTCTCCTTTGGTTTCTTCCTCTAAAGGTAGTTTCCATAAAGTTATATGGAGGTTCCATAGCAAAGGTTAAATGGGGAAACAAATTAGAGGAGAAAGTAAGATAGAAAAAGACTTTTCAGAAATCCTGTGGCAAGTAAAATTGTTTTGAAATCAGCAGCAGTTTTATAAAAGTTTGAAAAAGAAAATAAAGCTGTAAAAGAAACAAAACTGAAACTAAAAAAGAAAATAGTAAACAGAAACAAAAACAAATAGGTGGGTTGCCTCCCATTAAGCGCTGTTTTTAATGTCATAAACCTGACGAAGTGCCTAGTGAAAGATCATTCGGGAGAAATAGTGGGCAGTTCTACAAGTTTTAGACTATTCACATAATCCCTATTCTCAATATTATGATATTGTTTTAAACGTTGTCCGTTCACTATAAACGGGGCACTATTCTTATCCTTAATTTCTATTGCTCCACTATGGAACACTTTTGTAACTTCGAAAGGACCAGACCATCTGGATTTTAGTTTTCTAGGGAAAAGCCTAAGTCTAGAGTTGAATAGGAGGACGACATCTCCCACACTGAATTCTTTCCGGGATAAACGCTTATCGTGCCACTTTTTGTTTCTTTCCTTGTATATCTTAGCGTTCTCATAAGCGTCTAATCTCAATTCTTCTAGTTCATGTAAGTCGAGGATTCGTTTCTCTCCAGCAGCTGTGTAGTTTATATTGAGCGTTTTGATCGCCAAATACGCCTTGTGCTCTAATTCTACCGGGAGATGACAATATTTTCCGTACACAAGCTTGAAAGGTGTAGTTCCTATAGGAGTCTTGTAGGCTGTCCTATAAGCCCATAAAGCTTCGTTAAGCTTAGATGACCAATCTTTCATAGATATGGCGATAGTTTTCTCTAAGATTTGTTTAATTTCTCTGTTCGAAACTTCGACCTGTCCACTAGTTTGTGGATGATATGGTGTTGCTACGCAGTGCTTGACTCCATACTTAGATAGTAATTTGTCGAATATCTTCGAAATGAAATGAGAGCCACCGTCACTAATGACAAGTCTAGGTACACCAAATCTTGGAAAGATAGTATTTTTAAAGAGCTTAATAATGACTCGTGTGTCATTTGTAGGAGAAGCTATAGCCTCAATCCATTTTGAAACATAATCAACAGCTACGAGTATATACTTGTTTCCGAAAGAAGATGGGAAAGGTCCCATGAAATCAATTCCCCAAACATCAAAGACTTCCACTTCTAATATTCCTTTTTGAGGCATTTCATCGCGTCTTGAGATATTACCGGTGCGTTGGCATTGATCACAATTTTTAACAGCGATGTGGACATCCTTCCATAGATTAGGCCAGAATAGGCCGGCTTGTAGAATCTTGGCACAGGTTTTAGAAGTGCTAGCATGTCCGCCATAGGGAGATGAATGACAGTGAGAAATAACATCTTCTATCTCTTCTTCAGGTACGCATCGGCGAAAAATTTCGTCCGGTCCTCTTTTAAATAAAAGTGGTTCGGCCCAATAATAATACTTGAGATCGTGGAAGAATTTCTTTTTCTGTTGGTAGGTTAAGTCCGGTAGGAGCGCGCCTGCCTGCAGCTAAATAGTTGACTATGTCAGCATACCATGGCAGTCCCATGGTCATATTGATCGCTTCCACGACTTCCTTAGCTTCTGGTTTGTTTAAGTCCAATTGAGCTAGATCGCTTATCATTTGCGCTATCAGATGTTCATACGGAAAATCATCGTTAATTGGCACTTGTTCGGGTTTTATACCTTCTAATCTTGATAAATGGTCTGCTACGACGTTTTCGGTTCCTTTCTTATCCTTGATCTCTAGATCGAATTCTTGCAAAAGTAAGATCCATCTGAGGAGTATGGGTTTTGCATCCTTCTTCGTTAGTAGATATCTGATAGCAGCGTGGTCGGTATAAATGATTATTTTTGCTCCTACTAGGTAAGAACAGAATTTGTCAACCGCAAAGACCACTACTAACAGCTCTTTCTCAGTTTTGGCGTAGTTCATCTGAGCTGAGTCCAGCGTTCTACTGGCGTAGTAAATTACGTGAAGTTTCTTGGCCTTTCTTTGGCCAAGAACTGCGCCCACGGTGTAATCACTTGCATCGCACATGATTTCGAAAGGTAACCTCCAATCGGGTGGTTGCATGATTGGTGCGGAGATAAGTGTTGATTTAAGAGTTTCAAAAGCTTTGAGGCAATCGTCATCAAATATGAACTCAGCATCCTTCATTAATAGACCGGTAAGTGGTTTCGGAATCTTCGAAAAATCTTTGATAAATCGTCGGTAGAAACCGGCGTGTCCTAGAAAACTTCGTATTTCTCGAACGGTCTTAGGTGGTTGGAGTTATTTAATTACCTCTATCTTAGCTTTATCAACTTCAATTCCTTTATTGGAAATAACATGTCCTAGCACGATTCCTTCTCTGGCCATGAAATAGCATTTTTCCCAGTTAAGCACGAGGTTTACTTTCACACATTTTTCTAAAACGTTTTCTAGATTAGATAAGCATCCTTCAAAACTTTGCCCGCACACAGAGAAGTCGTCCATAAACACTTCCATGATGTTATCGATGAAATCTACGAAGATCGACATCATACATCGTTGAAAAGTTGTTGGGGCATTACACAATCCGAAGGGCATTCGTCTGTACGCGAACGTTCCATAGGGACACGTGAATGTAGTCTTCTCTTGATCATCAGGGTGAATAGGAATTTGGAAAAATCCGGATTAACCATCTAGATAGCAGAAGTAGGAATGTTTGGCTAATCGTTCTAACATTTGATCTATGAAGGGTAAAGGAAAATGGTCTTTCCGAGTAGCTTTGTTTAGTTTTCTGTAATCAATCACACTCTATGTCCATTAACCACTCTTTGTGTTATCGATTCGCCTTTTGCATTCTTCACAATAGTGACACCTCCTTTCTTTGGTACGACATGTACTGGGCTAACCCATTTACTGTCGGAGTTTGGGTATATGATTCCAGCTTCCAATAGCTTTTTAATTTCATCTCTGACTATAGTGCTAAGGATTGGATTAATTCTTCTTTGAGGTTCTCGAGAGGTTTTGCAATCTTCTTCTAGCATAATACGGTGCATACAAATTGAAGGACATATTCCTTTTAAATCGGATATGTTATAACCTAGTGCAGTAGGGTACTTCCTTAGGACGTCTAACAATTTCTGAGTTTCGAGCGTTCCTAAACTGGAGTTGACTATAACAGGTCGAGTACGTTCGGTATCTAGGAATTAATATCTTAGGTTGCTAGGTAAAGTTTTTAGTTCTAAACCAGGTTTCTTCGGACATGGCATATGATCAGGTGTGAGTGCTAGACTTTCGCTTAGACTATCATCTTGATATGGTTCACGCCAATTGTCGTCTTCGAATATCAGAGGGGTTTGGATTTTCATTATTTCAGAGTATGTGGTTTGTTCCGCTTCCATCTCTCTTACGCACTCGTCTATAACGTCAATTAGATAACATGTGTCATTCATGGCTGGTGCTTGTAAGAATTGAGTAAGGATGAATTCCACTTTTTCCTCTCCAACTTCGAATGTTAGTCTTCCCTTCTTTACGTCAATTATAGCTCCAACTGTGGCTAGGAAGGGTCTTCCTAATATGATGGGGGTAACTGAGTCTTCGGTAATGTCCATGATTATGAAATCGATCGGGATATAGAATTAACCTATTCTAACTGGAACATTTTCCAGTATACCTACAGGGTATTTAACTGATCGGTCAGCTAATTGAACGGACATTTTCGTAGGTCTAAGTTCTCCCATCTCCAGCTTTTTGCAAATAGATAAGGGCATGACACTGATACTTGCTCCCAAGTCGCACAAAGCTTTGTCTATGACGAACTTTCCAATGTTACAAGGTATAGAGAAACTACTTGGATCCTTTAACTTAGGGGGCATGTTGTTTTGAATAATAGCGCTACACTTAGCGGTAAGTGTAACTGTTCCGTTATCTTCTATCTTTTTCTTGTTAGATAGGATTTCCTTAAGAAATTTAGCATACGAGGGCATCTGGGTGATGGCTTCTGTAAACGCTATTGTGATATTCAGTTGTTTCAGAAGTTCAACGAATTTCTTGAACTGGCCCATCGTTTTGGAATTGGTTAATCTCTGAGGATACAGAATTGGTGGTTTATAAGGTGGTGGAGGCACATAAGGTTTCTCTTTTTCCACTGCCTCTTGGTTCTCGTTTTCCTTTTCTTTTGGTTCACTCTCATTTTCACTTTGGCTTGTTCTGCTTTTGGTACATTGCTGGATTTTTTTAGTCTCGGATCAACAGGTCCGTCAAGTTCTTTTCCACTTCTTAGTATCACAACATTAGCGTGCCCTTTTGGGTTTGGTTGTGGTTGACCAGGAAAAATTCCAGCTGGGGCAACAGTAGGTGCTTGTTGTTGGGCTACCTGTGAAATTTGAGTTTCAAGCATCTTGTTATGGGTAGCTAAAGCGTCGACCTTACTAGATAATTGCTTAATCTGCTCATTAGTATGTAAATTCTGATTTAGAACATCTTTATTTGTCTGAGATTGAGAAGCAATGAAGTGTTCTATCATGATTTCGAGATTAGATTTCCTAGGAATGTTGGATGTATTAGGTCCATTATTAGGATGATTTGGGATAGCTTTCGGATAACCAGGTGGTGTGGCAGGAGCTTGTCCAGGTGCGTATAACGCATTGTTGCTTTTGTATGAGAAATTTGGATGATTCTTCCAACCAAGGTTATAGGTATTACTGTAAGGGCTTCCCTGTACGTAGTTTGCTTGTTCAGCTGGAACTTCGGTTAGAAGTGGGCATTCTGGAGCAAGATGTGATTGAAGACCACATAAATCGCAAGTTTGGGCTACTGCAGCTACGGTAGCTGCAGGAGCGGTGGTAAGATTCTCTAACTTTTGGGTGAGAGCTTCCACTTTAGCGTTGACTTGATCCAGACTATTCACTTCGACCATGCCACCTTTTGTTTGAGATTTTTCTACATTAGCTCTTTCGCTTCCCCATTGATAATGGTTCTGAGCCATGCTTTCGATAAGTTGGTTTGCATCAGCATATGGTTTATCCATCAGTGCGCCACCACCAGCAGCGTCTATAGTCAATCTTGTGTTGTACAAGAGACCGTTATAAAACATGTGAATGATCAGCCATTCTTCTAAACCATGATGAGGACAGAGTCTAAGCATATCCTTATAGCGTTCCCAAGCTTCGAATAGTGATTCGTTATCTTGTTGTCGGAAACCATTGATGTTAGCTCTGAGCATAGCAGTTTTGCTTGGTGGGAAATATCTAGCCAAGAAGACCTTCCTCAAGTCATCCCATGTGGTGATTGAGTTTGAAGGAAGATATTGGAGCCATGCGCGAGCTTTGTCTCTTAAAGAAAAAGGAAATAGGCGCAATCGTATCGCCTCGGGGTTTACACCATTCGCTTTTACAATGTCTGCGTACCGCACAAACACTGATAGATGCAGGTTCGGGTCGTCAGTAGGAGATCCAGAAAATTGGTTCTGCTGAACAGCGGAAAGAAGCGAAGGTTTTAACTCGAAATCGTTTCGAGCGATAGCAGGAGCAGTAATACTGTTGTGAGGTTCCACTTGAGAAGGAACTACGTAATCCTTAAGAAGACGAGGTGGAGGTGGTGCGTCAACCATATTCTTCAAATCGTCAACTAACTCGGGAATATCAGGGAGTTTAGTCGGAGGAAGATTGTTGAGTTCGCAGTACTCTTGAATTCGTCTTCTTAATCTGAGATAACGCTTGATATCGTTTATTTGTATATGCAAAGGACCGCTTCGGGAGCGAGTATTTGGCATATAACAAAAGGGAAAAATAAAAAAATTGCCTTAGTCTAAACAATGCTACTTTATGAGTGCACTAGTGACTAGATCAAAGTCTCCGGCAACGACGCCAACAATTTGATGTGCGATCGACCTAATGTGTCTAACGGTATCTTAACTGCAAGTGCACAGTCTATCGCGGTAGTAATAAAAAGATGTCGAACCCACAGGGACTTCGTAATCACTCTAGCGCTATAAAAGTATGCTAATTTAGCTAAGGCGGATATTGTCACGTTTGGTTTTTGGGAGGTAAGGGAAAGTAAAACTAATTGGTTTAAGGAAATAATAATAAAGCGGTCGGTGTGTAATAGAGTGGACCTAAGCGTATTTAATCGAACCTAAGCATATAAAGATGGTTGACTTAATTGTTCTGTAGAGATTATCAGTTTAAAAACCCTCAACTCACACTTTCGTGGTTTTATCTCGGATTATACTCCTAAAGCCATATGCCTGCTCTCGCTAGCCCATAAGTGTTTAGAAAATATTCTTTGAAAACTTAATTAAATCTAATTCGTTTTAAAGCGCTCTCGCTGTATTTAAATCGAATGCCTAACTTTAGCTATCCGGCTAAAACCTCACACTTTCGTGGTCTCGATCCTAACCTATTCTACTTTTCTTACTTTCATAACAAAAAGGTTTGTTTTTAATTACAAAAAGTTATAACCAGAATTTAAGTCGATTAAGGTTTTAGCTTAGGAAAAATTAAGCGCCTACTGTCATTACTACTACACACCGACACAGGAAATTTAGCTAGCCATAGTTACTAAATCAAACATACAGGAAACATAATTAAAAAATAATAAAGCATGCATTTTGGGTAAATAATGGAAAATTATAATAAATAATTAAATGGTGCTTAAAATTAAATGCAGTAAAACAAGAACCTGAAATACAACGATGTTCCTCACGTCCTTCTTCCACAAGTCGGAAATTCGGAACTTCGGAATCGGAATAATCAAACAAAGTCTGTGGCTTAAATAATTCTTAACTAAAAATAACAATTTCCTAATGTTGGAAATTGTTATTGGGCAGTACAGAAACAAAGGAATTTAAATGCAGAAACAAATTGTAAAAATTGGAAAACGAGGTTTGAATTCGGCAGAGCTTCCGCAAGGTAAAACTGAAAAATGCTATGTCCCTTCTTTGGAATTCCTGCTATTTATAGGGAAAAGTAACATTGGCAGTTGAAATCCCATCGTGGGCTTCATTTGAATTTCTGAGGAAAAATAGGAAAGTGGGCGTGAGTCGTGGCTGAGAGAATTTAGGAGCAACTGAAGACCAATCCATTACGCTTTGCCCACGTCTCTTCTGTATAAACTGAAGTTACGCGTGTTACGGTCGTGGAGGGTGTGTGACGCCCCTTCTTTGGGAATTAGCGTGTTACGGTTGTTACAGGAAGGTGACGAGCGTAACACTTCTTGACAATGCATTACGACCGTGGCATGTAGGTGACGACCGTCATAGCAGCAAAATCTGTAGATTTTAGCAGATTGATTCTTTTCCTTCTGATCTTGCATGTTGACTTTGTTTATTTTATCTTCTCTGCTAATTTGACCTGAGATGTGTAATACCTGCAAAAAGACATGAAAACTCGGAATATTCTGGAGTTAAATGGATCGATGCGATGTTAAAACGGGATAATTTCATAGCAAATATATGATACGATTTCTCGTTATCAGAAGGTGGTGAGGTTACAAACTCACAAGAGGCAGTTTGAATTACTCCAAATGGAAGGGAAAGAAACGGTCAACAATTACATAACGCGTGTGACGCGTTTGGTGAATCAAATGAAGGCATGCGTTGAGTCGGTTTCGGAGGAAAACAGTGTCGAAGGTGTTGCGTGCTTTAACGGCAAGATTCGACAACATTGTTGTTGCGATTGAAGAATCGAAGGATCTCAAGACCATGACGAAGGATGAACTACAAAGTTCATTGGAAGCTCGTGAACAAAGGATGGATGAAAGAGGAAACGATAAGGCAAAAGCGGGAGTGGCTTTGCAAACTCGTTTCAATGAGAAGAATAAGAGATCGAAAGGGAAATGTTCTTCTAGAGATAAGAAGAATTTCCAGAATTTTGGTGGAAAAGATCCACAAAATTCAAGAGGACAAAGAGGAGAAGGAACCCCCAAGGATGGTAGTCAAGGCAACTACAAGCCGCTCGACAAAAGTAACAAGAGATGTTACAATTGTCAAAAGCTTGGACATTTCTCAAGAGATTGTCGTTTCAAGCGCAAGGAGAGTGATACGGATGAAGCTAAGGTTGCTAGGCAAGAAATGGATGATGATAGCACACTTCTTGTGGCAATTACGGAGGAGAATAATGGCATGTACAACAACTACTGCAGTGCAGAAAAACTGCATAAAATGCATTCGGAGAAAAACGCATTAGTAACGGTTCGAGATGGAGTCCAAGGTAGTGATGAGTGGTACTTGGATTCTGGTTGTTCGACGCATATGACGGGTAGAAAAGATTGGTTCGTGAAGATCAATCAAGCCACGTGAAGTAGAGTGAGATTCACGAATAATACGACTTTGGTGGCCGACGGTGTCGGTGATGTCTTGATCATGAGGAGGGATGGTGGTCATTCCTTGATCAAGGATGTTCTGTACATTCTTGGAATTAAGTGTAACCTTTTAAGCATTGGCCAATTACTTGAAAGGAGTTACACAATTCGCATGGAAAACAAAGTATTGCGCGTTTTGGACCAAAATGGAGTTTTGATCCTTAAGGCTCCTATGGCTGCCAATAGAACTTTCAAGATTGAGTTGAAAGTTATGGAGCATAGGTGCTTAGCTACTGCTGCAAGTCGTGAGGAATGGTTATGGCACTACCGCCTCGGCCATCTCAACTTTCGTGATCTCGACGCTTACAAAGACATGATATGGTGTCTGCCAAGGATTAATATTCCGGTGAAATATGTGAAGAGTGTGTTCACGGAAACAACACAAGAGTAATTTCAGAAGGATGCGGATCGTGGGACCATCACCTTGAGGTGGTGTATTCCGATGTATGCGGACCGATGCAAGTCAATTCCTACGGTGGCAATCGATACTTTGTCACGCTTATTGATGATTTTAGTAGGAAGTTGTGGATTTACCTCATTAAGAGGAAGGATGAGGTGTTTGAAGTGTTCAAACGGTTTAAGTCAATGGTTGGCGCCAATGCGGTAAAAGCTCAAACTCTCAAAACGGACGGTGGTGGTGAATTCACATCCGGTGAGTTTATGAGCTATTGCAATGATGAGGGATAATCCGTGAGGTGGTGCCTCCACTCCACAACAAAATGGCATTGCGGAGAGAAAAAATCGGACAATCATGAACATGGTACGAACCATGTTAAAAAGGAAAAATTTACCGAAAGAGCTTTGGGGTGAAGCGCTATCTACAGCTGCCTATTTGTTGAATAGGTGTCCGACAAAGAAGCTGGAAAAGGTAACTCTAGAAGAGGTATGGTCCGGATTCAAACCGAGTTTGAGTCACTTGCGCGTTTTCGGTCCGGTTACGTTTTGACACATTTCGGGACAGCTTAGAAAAAAGCTTGATGATAAGGGTGAGAAATTGTTACTTGTTGGATATCATCCTACCAGAGGCTACAAATTGTTTGATATGTGTAGCAAGAGGATTGTGGTAAGTCGGGACGTGATTGTGGACGAAATTCGGACGTTTGACAACAAAGTTTCTGCTATTTCCGTACAGGAAATCAATTTACCAAATGAGGTAATTGATTTCCAGCCCGTGACAGAGCCCCCTGGTGCTTCTGGAAGTCAAAATTCAGGCCCAAAAATCAATTTCCTGGGAGGAAATTTGAATTTCCAGCCGATTAATGATCCTGAACAGCAACCATTTGTAACGAAGGATGGTGAAACGAATAGACGACCAACGAGGCAAAGAGGTATGCCTCAAAGACTTCGAGACTGTGAGGTATTCCATGATAGCGAGATCAATCATGATGGTGATCTCATTCATTTCGCGTTAATGGCCGAATCCAAACTGGTGAATATGGAGGAGGCATTAAGCGATCCAAAATGGATGAGTGCAATGAAGGATGAGCTGGAATCAATTGAGAAAAACAATACTTGGATGTTGGTCGATTTACCAAAAGGAAAAAAGGCAATTGGTGTGAAATGGGTCTTCAAGGTGAAAGCAAATCCTAAAGGTGAGATAATCAAGCATAAGGCTCGATTAGTGGCAAAGGGATTTTTGCAAAAGGAAGGAATTGATTTTGATGAGGTATTCGCACCAGTTGCAAGGCATGAAACCATTCGGTTAGTTGTTGCGGTTGCAAATATCAACAGCTGGTTGTTATATCAAATGGATGTCAAATCGACATTTTTGAACGGTCCATTGTATGAAGAGGTGTATGTGGGACAACCACCGGGTTTTGTTGTTCAAAACCAAGAGGCAAGAGTCTATAAGTTGAGGAAGGCACTCTATGGTTTGAAACAAGCTCCAAGAGCTTGGAACAAACGCATAGATGGTTTTCTTACAATATTGGTTTCAAGAAATGCGTGTCTGAGCATGGGGTGTATGTGAAAACAGGTGCTAGGGAAGGGGTGATCATTCTTTTTCTATATGTGGATGATTTGTTGATTACCGGAAATTGTGAATCATACATTTCAAATTTCAAGCAAGAGCTTATGAGGGAATTTGAAATGAGTGACCTTGGTGCTATGACATACTTCTTAGGCATAGAGTTCCAAAAGACAAAGTTGGGGCTGCTCATGCATCAAAGAAGGTATGCAATGGAGATCTTGAAGAGGTGTGATATGGAGCATTGCAATGCTGCCATAACCCCATCCGAGGCACGATTACAACTATCTAAGAGTGAGGAAGAGCAAGATGTGGATCCAACTCAATACCGGAGATTGGTTGGATCATTGCGTTACTTGTGCAATACGCGGCCTGATTTGGCGTTTAGTGTCGGTATTGCTAGTAGGTTCATGGAAAAGCCAAAGGTATCACACTTGGCAGCGGTTAAGAGGATCCTTCGTTATGTGAAAGGTACTCTTGGCTATGGAATTTTGTTTCCGGCAAGTGACACGGGCAGAAGTTGCAATTTACTTGGATACATCGACTCCAATTGGTGCAGAGATAAAGACGATCGACAATCCACGGCGGGTTATGTCTTTATGTCCGGCGGTGCACCAATCTCTTGGTGTTCTCGAAAGGAGTCGGTGGTTGCTCTCTCTTCTTGCGAGGCGGAGTATATTGCAGCTTCGATGTGTGCATGCCAAGCTGTGTGGCTTGTGAATCTGTTACGCGAGCTGGACAGCTGCATGAGAGAGGGAGTTTTGTTGTTGGTGGACAACGTTTCAGCCATCAACCTTGCTAATAATCCCATAGCACATGGGAGAAGCAAGCACATTGAGATGAGGTTCCATTACTTGCGCAATTTGGTGAGTTCTGGACAATTACGTTTAAGCTATTGTAGAATTGAAGAACAAGTCGCGGACTTGTTGACGAAATCGGTTACAAACGATGTTTTTAAGCGACCCGTGGTGAAGTTGGGGATGAAGAACATCGAGCATTTGACTTAAGGTGGTGTGTTGGATGTTATATAAGTCAAATACAATGTAACTATGATTAGAAGCTATAAGAAAAGCTGCAGGAAAAAACCAGAAAATACTTCTGTTTTTAGGCTGGTTTTGTTTAGCTTCTGTTTGTTACTTTGTGTAGTGTTAGTATGCACTATATATACATTTTGTAACATGTTGAATATAATAATGCCATATATGATTTTTACCCTCTCAGTTAATCTCTATTCTCTCTAAACTTCATCTTCCCCAATCCTTCAATTTTCATCAAAATTATCCATCACCTCCATTGATTCATACAAGCTTTTGTGCTTGTTCCAACAATTTCTAGTAAACAACCGCTAGTCCTTCAATTACTGGTTACTTGCAGGATCGACTAGATTGATCCTAGGACACATGTGTTATAATTCCATTTCGTATTCATATTCATTGTTTTTATTGTATCTTTAAATATAGAATGTAAGACTCTTAAATCTCTCTAAATCTGTCTAAGGAAACGTATTGATTGAATGCATTAAGAAAGCTTCGATTTAAACTTAAAGTTTGACAATTGTGCGCAAGAATAAAGGTTTTTGGAAATGTAAAAGTTTGAATGAAAGAACAAGGCAATGAAGTAAAGTTTCTGAAAGGATAAAGTGTTTAGATGAAATGTAAAGTTTTCTGAAACATAAAGCATATATAACGAAATGCAAAAGGAAACAAAAGGATTCAAGAATAAAGATACTGTAAAGGCAAAAGGAATGTAAAAGAACTTGAATTTAAATTATGAAATGACATGATGTTCAATACGTACATGTTATCTTCCACTCGTTTCCCTATATCACGGTAGTTTGAGTATTTAAGATTTTTTTAGTACACAAGTGAACACACCAATTCTAACATAAAAACACCTATTTATAGCATTTCGACCCTAACGATCTTGCTTTATAATTATGCCACGTTCGAAGCATGCATGCCTCTTTCGTTTACTGGCCTCCACGCGTCTTCTACAAATGGCGCCTTTATTTGAAATTTGAATCTTACGCCAGCGAAGTATTTTCCTGTGTCTTTCGATTCGAATCATAAGTAATTTCCCTTAGACCACTTCAGCTTTTGCACAAAAAGCTCTTTATATTTAAATATGGAGATGCCAGATCGAAAACCCACCAATTTCACTCGAAATCGAAGAGTTTGAGTAATGGTTCTATTCCTTTAACCAATCATTCTTCAATCCAATATTCATTATTGATGCCAATTTGTCTTAACTTTTTAAACTTTTATCTGAAATATCTCTTTGACATCAAAATATCCCCTTATTCGAAATTGCCAGTTGAAAACACCGGCCGAACCTCCGACTGATAACTGAATATCAAATAGAGTCGCCATCGAACGTCTTTTATCTCACGAGGGAGAAAGGAAAACATCGAGTAAACGTGAGGGGAGAAATCGCAGTCCTATGACCGAGAGATCAAGAGATCTAGGTAAGGGAGTTAGTTACGCGAGGGGAAGGGATTAGCACCCCATACGCCCGTAGTACTCTACGGTATCCACTTTCTATTTCTAGCTAAAGGGTGTGTTATATTTATGCCTAATCGTTATCATGCATGCAAAGGAAAAAGAGAAAATAAGAAACCACGGGGAAAAGAAGGAAGTATTTACAAAGTTTGCTCGATCGAGCCCCGTAACAAGATGCCTACGTATTCCCGCGTGCAATGGGAAAGTCAGAGCGCCGTAGTTCGACTCACTTGTTTTGGTGGGTTTTGTGTTTTTTACTTGTGAAAAAGGTTTTAAACACAAAAAGAAAAGAAAGCGCGCAAAGGCGAAAAGAGTTTGTGTTGGTTGGTTATTTTTACCTTGAGAAAGGAGTTCAAACCATTATTAAGTGTTTTGTTTTCAAAGAGAAAGAAAAAGCGAGTTTTAGTTTTATTATATGCATGGATGCAAAAGAAACTAGCAAAAACAAAGGTTGGACCTATGGTTGAAGACAAGGGAATCTCTACCTATGTGGACATGTAAAGGATGTGAATCCTAAAGTCTAGGTTTGAGAACTTGGAGAAAAGCAATCAAAGCAAACACAGTCCATAAGTAGAATTGCCCTAAACGAGTCTTTAAATAAACCAGAGGGGTTCCTGAACATGCTCCAGCTACAGCAGCCCCATCATGCATCTCTATTCCTACTTCTCATGGCAAAAGAAAGCTGTAAAGCCCTACTTCTCATGATACCTAGGAAAGCTGTAAGAGAATGCGGTAAATGGTGTAGAAACTACCAAACGGATATAGAATCCGAAGAGCACTGCGAGCTAGGGAAATACTCCGGAAAACTTCAAGTACTGCAGCCATGCAATAAGAATAGACCGGTGAGAATAGCTCGAGGCATCAAAATAAACGGAATGCGCGTTCGTGCGTATCCGAAACAACAGAGTCTGCAAGAAGGGAGTTAGACCCGAAAAACAAGTAGAGGAATGCACACGTGGGTCTGCAAACACAAAACACATGCAAGAAGGGAGTTAGACCCAAAAAGCAGACAAAGGAATATATATGTGGATATACAAATGCACAACAAATGGCGAAAAGGGAGTTGGACCCAAGAGGCAAGCACAAGGAATGTATACGTGGGTATACAAACATGAGGAACCTGCAAAAAGGGAGTTAGACCCAAAACGCAAATAGCGAGATGTATACACGGGTATACAAATGCAAAACAATTAAGGAAACGTGTCATGTATGCTTACAACACAAACCCTGCATCAAACACATGTCAAATAGTGTCTAAGGATGTTAGAACACCTGCTGTTTGCACTTAAAAACGGGAAATAGCAGAAAAAACCAATACAGGTCGCGCTAAGCCCGCTATACCGCGCTAAGCGCGATCTACAACACACAAGTCAGAGAGTTTGGCGCTTAGCGCGCTTCTGGTGGCGCTAAGCGCGGTCTGTAACCTGCAAAATTGTTGTTTTTGATCCTGATCACCTGTCCATGAAGCTCTCATGCTAAAATGTTGATCCATACAGTTAGACAATTATTCTGATGCTCAAGTATGCGATGTCATGCATAGAAATGCAAGTTGACATAATGGCTTCAATGTTCATATGCAATGCTATGTATGAACATGTGCGAAATGCAAGCGATGAAACAATAGCTTCAATGCTCGTGAACGAGGGTCAAGGCATGAACATGCGTGGGATGATAACGGTGGAACGATGATTCCGATGCTCATGTATACAATGTTATGCATGAACATATATGGAATGCAAATCAACAATCCTGAAATTCCTGGCAGCAGATACGTGATGTCACAGAGAATGTTATGACACACTATCTGACACTCTGTTAACAATTCACACAATAAATGCAAACAGCAGTAAAGAACACAATAAGTTGTTTACCCAGTTCAGTGTCTAACTACACCTACATCTGGGGGCTACCAAGCCAGGGAGGAAATTCACTATTAGTAGAATTAATTCAGGAATAAACCAACCAGTTTATCTTCTTCACTTAAAACCTACCCAATGCAACTTCAACCTAAGTCTTACTTAGATCTGAGTTCCTACTCACTCCCCCTCAATCACAGTAGTGATATCAACCTATTGAATAATTGACTTGTGAAGACACACTTCAATAAACTATCTTGATCTCGCTTCAAAGCTTTCAATCAAGAGACAAACACTCGTGCTTTAAAGCTTTGAGTGATAAACTACCCTTACAACAAATCCTAGTCCAAGGCACTTATCAATTGATAATTGCTTGGCTCACAAGAGAAACTAGAATTACACAAAAACAACTGTTACAAATCCTAATAGTACACAACTAACAACCTGCTATATCTTCAATATAATCCAAGGGCGTTGCAGCAGTTGTAAGGGTTGAATTCCTTTTATAGAAGCAGTCCTGAAACTTCAGTTTTGGGCTTCCATAAAGATAGCTAGGGTTCACTTAATTTAATCCTAAAAACATGGTCTTTTCAACAACCAATTTAGGTCTAATTAAGATTAACCTAGCAGTCACGTGAGCATGCTTTCTAATAACAGAAAAACAATATTTAACAGCTCAACAAACTTTCTGAAAAGTCTCAGGAAAAAACAGATTCTACAGAACAGAATGTCACACTGAATGTCATAACATCTGTTATGACATCAGACTGTTTTCTGCAGAATTTCCAGCACAGCTTTAGCTTCCAGTTCTAAGCTGTCCTTTAACATCCTTAGCAAGTAGGATTTATCTTCAATCTCTGAATGTCATGACATTTATCAAGACATTGCTAAAGCCTAGTTTTACCAAAATTGATGCCAACTTAAAACACTAACAAATCCTAATATTCTCACATGTATGGTTATGCATGAACATGTTAGGAGTGTAATGTGAAACCGAAATTTCAATGCTCATATGCAAGACTAGGTGTGAACATGTAGGGAATGCAAGTGGTTAACCATTCTAATGCATACAATGCAAATCGGTGCATGGATACGCTTATGATGCAAGTTGTACCATCCACCTAATGTTTCACATACAAAGTATCGATGCAAGCATGGCATACCACAAAGCAATAAGGAATGATCATATCAAATCCTTATGACACATTAACACAAACACTTGGAATGTGTATGCATGAACTATGTACAATGCATGAACTATTTACCAAAATTGATGTCAACTTAAAACACTAACAAACTCCCCCTTTGGCACATTTTTGGCTAAAACTACTTAACACATCAGAGTACTTATGCAGCAGAAGACAGACTAGTTCTAAGCTTAAAGAAACTAGAACCTAGAGATAAGATAAATTCTACCCATACAGAAAACCCACAATTCCCATAAACAAAATTTAAACAGGCCATATAGTTTCCCAAAATCCCAATACTACTGTTACACAGTAGTTCTTCTCCCCCTTTTTAGCCATAAAGGGCCAAAGGAAACAATACAATTGCTCCAAACTTTCAATCATAAAGTACCAACATAAAAGCTATATCTCAGTCAGGGATTACAGATCTGTCAACAAAATGATTACAATCATCCAAAATTAAACAAAATACAGAACAGGAAACAATTGACAGAACAAAAACAGAGGCAACAGGGGCACAGGAGTACAACTCAAGTGTTTTCTTCACCAGAAGAAGCACTATGGAATGAGACATCTTCAGAATCTTCTTGATCAGCAGCTGCCATCTGAACATCCTTATTTTCAGCATCACCAACAGCCTCATCAGCAGCTATCCCTTCATCCTCAACCTTTGTGTCCTGCTCCAGTTGAGTGATCAGCTCTTCAAGACTTTGTTTCCTTGCTTCAAGTTCCCTACAGGTCTCTTTTAGCACAGCAATGACATCTCCCTTATGAGAATTTGTCTTGACATTTGATGTCTCAGCAGATGTCATGACAATGTCAGGAACATGCTTCCCTTGAAATAGCTTGTAGTGGAAGCCAAGGGCAGGAGCTCTTTTACCCACTGTATCTCTATCAACCAGGATGTCAGGGTATTGATCAGTTATAATACCACACAGTAGGGAGGGAAAGGCTATTGGTCCCTTGATAGCATAGTCGAGATGCTTGAGGTCGATAAAAATGTAGGATCCATAGTCAAATGTAGCAGTGCCTCTGCATATATGAATCTTCCACCCATTAGAAATGGTGGATTTGTGATTGGTTGGGACCCGTTTGCACCAATCTTATGCGGGATGGCAAATTTGACACTCAACTTGCTTGCGAGAGTTTTCCTTTATAGGCCATTGTCTTACTTGTTTGGCGGTGATGGTTTGACAAATCTTGTTGTCGGTTTCCTCCACTCTGGTATTATCGAGATCTACCGAGAATCGTTGATCACATTTGGAGAAAACCTGATTTTCCTCCCCCTCACATAAACATCGGTAGTCGTGAGTTCCTATCCCACACCATTTAACAGATTGACTATAAACTCTTTCACCAAAACTTCATAATTTGAGAGACTCACCATTGCATCGCCTCCTTAATCAAGTCAACAATTTCCTTGCATTCAAGAGCACTTTTATTTAACTCTCTTTCCAGAGCCACCCTCTTTAAGCAAATATACTCCCATCTTCCAGCATTTTCAGGATGATGGAAAGAAATGTTATCAATGGCCACTTCAGGCACCTTGAGCAGTTTCCCAAGATCTTGCTTCTTTCTGGGATGAATGTTTGTGACATTCTCTTCAACATTAAATTCAGAGTCTTGATCTGACTCTGATGATTCAGGCTCTTTCCTCTTTTTCACAATTGGTGTTCTCTTTGGTCTAGAGCCACTACCAACAGTTTTTACTCTACTTCTCCTTGTAGAGGGTCCACCCTTGTGATACTTCTCAGTCTTGCACATATCTTCAGTATCCTTCTCTTTAGCAGGGCTCTGTGAGGCTGCCTGTTTTCCCTTCCTTTTCATCATTCTTTTTGCAATGCTTGGATTGACATTGGCAATAAGATCATTGTCTGAGAACACTTCATCTAAGTCAATGAGTGGAGGTTCAGTTAAATGATCAGTTTCTTGAACTGGAGACTCTTCCAAAATACTGTCAGAAATGTAGTCATCATGGACTTTACGGAGGCACACTTTCTTGGTGATTCTTCAAGAATGCTATCGAAATATAGTCGTGAGGACTTTTTCGAGGCAAGTTTTCTTTGGGATTCTTCAAGGATACTATCGAAATCACATCTTCCTTATCGGTGGGGTTTCATTACAAACATCATCAACACGCGAGTCTTTAATCGAAGGATCTTCATTATTCTTGGCGGGAGTATCATGATCACGGATGTCTCGACATTCTCGGTGACATCTGGATCAAGCGCTAAACTAGGGCTAGCGGACTTATAGTTTAGGGAATTGAAACCCAGTGCAGATTGGTCTTCGTTGAGGATCACGGTTACTAATCTAGCAATGGCTATATGCACAGCCCTAGACTCCTCTGTGTTCACTATTTCTGAGGGAACAGAAGAGGATGGTACAAAAGTCTTACCCGAGGGAGATGCTTGAGTCCTTCTTGCATTCCTTGTGCGCAATTTCTTGACTTTTTAGGTCGAGTAGCTATTGCAATGGAGTAACCCTCGGTGCTTGACTTGCATGGCTTCATTATTTGCCACGACTTGACCATGGAGGAGATGAAGATCCTGATTCTTGAGATGATGAGGATGATGAAGACATTTTTCGCTGATGGTTTTTGAGAGGATGAAAGCGAAAATAGCAAAGAGTTTCAGAGTTTCTTTTGAGAGAAGAAAGGGAGGTACTACTTTCAAAAGAAGAAACTATTATATGAGGATGTCTCTTCCTATTCTTGGACCTTTTAAAATAAGGATGAAAATACCTAAATAACCCTCTTAAAAATGATTGAAATAAAAACTCCCTTTCATCCCTTGTTGTGGCGATTAATTGCTACAACTCCTCATATTGACAAGTACCCAATTTGTCCCTCAAAGTCTTAAATTGACTAGCCTTAAAAACTTTAGTACAGATGTCACAGCCAATGTCATGACATCACTGTGACATGTACCTAGTCGATCGCTTCATCCGGATCATCTTAAAGCAGTTTCTCCCAGCTGCTATGTATTCAACTTTAACATTGTATAAAGTTAAACAGTTTTGCTTCTTGCTGATCCAAAACATGAGATTGTTTCTCAAGAAGGAACATCCATCAACAGGGCTTTTACCCAAGTTTTGATCAACACTTTCTCCACTTGTTTTCTTGGACAACTTCGAATGTGGAGAGGCAAGGGTCCTAGTGTGGATGTCATTCTTCATTCCAAGCCTTTTGACACAATTCCTTGCATACTTGCTCTGTGAAAGAAGTGTTGAATCTTTCAACTGTGAGACTTGCAGTCCAAGAAAATGAATCAACTCTCCAATGAGGCTCATCCCAGATTCAGCTTGCATTTGGTTGTCAACATATCTCACAATTGTGTCAGGTATTCTTCCAAAAGCTATGTTATTAACAAAAATTTGAAGCACCATGAGCTTTCCCCCTTTGACACAGAGGGTTTCGTCCAAGACTCCTCTCCTGTATCCTTTGACAGTAAGATACTTGGTTATCCTTTCATGCCAGGTCCTAGTACTTTGCTTCAGTACTTTAGGAGTGGTCAGATGTCTAGACATTGAGTGTGACATTCTGATTTCCTGTCCAGCCTTATACTTACCGCAGATTCTCCCTTTGTCCATGAGAAATCTTGGTATCCTTCTGACTCCTGTTGCACCCCAAATTTTACCCTGCTATTTTTCTACTTGCATTTGTATTTATATTATAAAAAAATAGTCATTCACTCATTGCATTCACATCATTACGTCGTATTTAAATTGACCAAAAGTCAGTTTAAATCGATATTTGCATCGTTTTTATAATTGTAAAATACCCGTTATTTGATTTCATTTATCTTTACTTCTCTGTCTGTTTATTGCATTGTTTTAAATTATTTATATGTCGATGATATCAATATTTCGGTTTTGTAGATAGACTGTTAAAAATGTTTTGATACTGTGCGAAAATTAGCGGAGAAAATATTTTAAGTTTTCATCTTTTACTCGCTGTTTTATAAATTTACGTATCACGTAAATCATAAAAATGTGCCTCCCTAATTTTTCGATACAGTTTGAAGACTCGTTTTTAACTGTAAGTATTTTAAAAATCGGGTATTTTTTATTATCATTTTATTTCAATTTTAACCATTTCAATAATTTTTCTTTAATTTATAAGACCCGTAATTTATTTTAATGTACTCATTTTATTTTTTTTTCGGATAATTTATTATCCGAACTTTTATCATTTTTAACAATTTTAGGTGTCCATTTTTTATCTCAAAAAATCAAACAAAAAAATAGTTCTGGACTTATTAGTTTTTGAGTGATTCATTTTTTAGGCCCATTTTATAAAAGGGCACTTTTGGTATTTTTAAAATATTGTCTTAACCTAAATTTATGTGTATATATATGTTAGATTATAATGAGTGCAGAGGAGGCCAAATTTGAAAAAGAAAACGGAAAGGGAGGCTGCGAGAAACAAAAAATCAAAAACGAAAATTATAAAAAAACACTACTTCTCATCTTCAACAGAAATACCAATCCTCCGTTTCACATACACTCGCTTCTGCTTCCCACCGAAATCCCTTCAGCCCTCTCCTTCGTACATCACTCACCCTCGCCGTTCACCCACCTTCCTTTCACTGTATCCCTTCATCTTATCTTCATCTCCTTACCCTCTTCCCCTCTCGCCGTAAACCCAGCTGCTGTTTCATTCACAACACAGAAAACCCACTCCATTCTCAACCTCCAACCGTGTCATCTCCCTCCGCTGTAGCCCTCACAAAACCGCGGCCATCTCCATCTCCAAACCACCTTCAATCGTGATCTCATTCACTGTCATCACCCAAGCAACCTTCATCCGTAACCATCCCATCTTCAAAACCCCAACCTGTAACTTCCGAAACCACCATCATAAACCCATCGTAAATCACCCAAATCGCTGTAGCTCTCACTCACCTTCACTGTCCTCATCCTCGCCGGAACAAACCCCAGCAGTGTCCTTCATTCTCCCGTCACCTTCTTCCTCTCGTCGGAACAACCGCGCAGCTCCCTCTGTTCCGCTTCACACGCCTTTCCTCACCACAAACTCCCTGCTCATCTTCTTCCAAACTCCCCCTGTCTCTATCGTTCTAAAACCCCATAATCACTTTCCATTTTTCCATTATCGCCGTTGTTCTCCTTCCGTCATCCATCCGCATCCATTTCAGAAATAGCTCCTCAAACCACCACTACTGCCGAAACAACATCTCCTCCGATTCACGCTCAACATTATTCAACCTCAGTCCATCAATTCATCTTCCAGTCTCAGCCACTGTATTTTCGTCAGTACGTTGTAGCTTTACTTCACTATTTTTTTTAATGTCTGTTTTATGGCTTATTGATGTGGGTCTGAACATGTTTATTCTTCACTATGTTTTGCTGTGATGATTTCTATTGAAAATGGTCTATGTCTGTGTTTGGTTTTGACATGGTAGCTAGAGCTGCTATCCATGAAAACAGTTGGTGTTGGTTTTAAGTTTTGATTTGGAGTCCAATGATAGTTAACTATGATGCTAAAGGTTCCTAACGGTTTGTCAATTTTCTTTTGTTTTGTTTTAGTTCAGTACGCCCTGTTTGTTGGAAATGTTTGTAGTCTATTTTGATCTACTTTAGTCATGCTGCTGGGATTGTGTTGAATTGCGTTGAAGGTTTGATGTTGAACTTTTGTTGACTTAGCGTGTTGTTGATGACAATTTCACTTTTGTTTTTTTTTCCTGTCTTTTAATCGATAATGGCATTAGGGTGTTTCAAGTTTGAATAGAAGCTTTGTTGATCTCTATCGGAAATGATTTGTAATAAGGTTTTCATGACTAGTTTCGATGATGGTTCGACATCTAAATCGCGTTATTCGTGAAAGATATGGCCGAGAAACCATCATGGGCAGCCATGTTATTTCGTTTTCTTTTGAATTGGTGATAAGAATCACACTGTAGTTTCGATGAAGGCTAAATGATGATGCCGTGTTAATTCGCGTGTAAATCTAGTCGAGAAACATTTTGAAACACCGTGTATTTAGTTATTCTTTTTTTAATTTTGAGTAGAGATTATGGTTGAACGATATTTAGAAGTGGTTTCGAGGATGGCTTGATATTGATGTCGCGTTTACCCGCGTACGATTTAGCCGAGAAACCATTAAGATATCGTATTTCTTTCATTTTTATTTCGATTGAAGTTTGTAAGTAAAGATGTATTTGTTTAGTTTCGATGATAGTTTAACGATAATACCGCGTTATTTCGCGTGTACATCTAACCGAGAAACTATGGATAGCCGTTTGTTTCTATCGTTGCATCTTTAATTCGTTTTGAACACTTTTTTTTTGAGATGAAGTTTTGAGCATTATCAAGTTCATTAGTGGCTGCCCGGATTTAATGTTTATGATTATTGTTTGGTTCAAAAGTCATTTTTTTCCATGTTCTGGTTTTGGTTTAAATTATGGCATGAATCTCCAACTTTTTGTTTCGTTCATGAATCGATAATTATGATAATTGTTTGACAATTTGATGTTCATGTTGCATTCATGTAATTTATCCCGATCTTATACTTTGTAAATAATATATTGTTCATGTTTTCTTTGGTTTCAACTACAATTGGTTGTTTATCCATGAACATTCATTTAATTGCATTTCAATTTCATACTTTGTTTACTAACCATTTTTCGATTTATTGCAATTTCATGTTTAGTTTATTCCACTCATGCTACTAACGGGTTTATTGTTTGTGTAGACATTCAAGGATTATTCGAAACAATCACTTTCAATTAGCATTCATTCTTGTTCATTAGCATATCCATATTACTGTTTTTATTTATATTTAATATTTAGTAATGTACATACAATATACTTGCATTTTTATTTTATCTTATATTTTATACTGTAAATATAATTATACATGTTTTTTTTATTTCTTATATTTATTATTGTAAATATACATATTATATTTATTTCTTATATTTAGTATTATATATACTATATACATATTACTTTTATTATCATAGTTTATTTATTAATTCGTAAATAAGTTCGAATTTAATTATATTAATCTTCTTCGTGTTGCAATTTCATATTTTTAATTCAATTTAATTTTAGAATATGTATGAACACAAGTATATCGTTTAATTTCTTAGAATTAATTTTTTTAATCTGTTCTAATATAATAAAATACAATAATCTACATTTAAGCTTCTCCGCATTTAACTTTTGTTATTATACTGTTAAGAGACAATTACTTTACAGTTTCTCTTTAAGTTATCTTTATCCCCATTCGAATAATGTATCCCAATCCCCTTGTTGCGTTGTAAATAATTTTACCGCTTTCTATTTTATTTTACCGTTTAATTCCCATTTATATTTGATGTATCCCTCTCCCAAAAAACAATTCTTGTAATAATTTAGTGCGCATTTATTTTATTTAATTTAACTATCACTTACACAAAACCAAAAAATATCATTTTTAAACTAATAATTGTAAATCATTTTTAAACCTGTAAGTCGACAAAGCTACGAAGCGTCGCGATGACCACACATGCACACATGTACGCTTGATCCTGGGCCTTCTTACAGTGAGCCTATTTCGATTAATTGTTCCAATTAGTCGTTATAGTAGACTAGCCCACTTTGCTAGTACACATGTAATTTAATTATTTCATATTTAGGTTGGCCACCTTGTATGGGCTTTGTCGATTTTATTTATGATTTACAATTATCTCGATCCTATTCTTCTCCATTCACCGAGCATATAAAACACTTTCAATAAAACTCGACCCAACGTCGAGTTTTCTTCTCAAACCTCGATCCAACGTCGAGTTATTTTCAAAAATGAATTTCTACAAAACAAAAAAAACATGGTGCTATGGTATTTAAGTAAATCGTTAGAGGACAACCCGACGATTTAATTAAAATGTAAAGTATTTGGGCCATTAGAGGGTAACCCAATGACTTAAATACTTTATTCCATGCACTCTTAATAAAAGTGAACTTTGTTTCACCCCACTCTTTTCATAATAAAGATTTTGGATGAGAGATGATCGGTTGACCTCAATCACCAATCTCGAGTATTGAATCGTTAGAGGATATCCCAACGTTTTGGTACTTGTCATCCACAATTTAAAATCAATTCCAACACACTCAAACTTCTTTTGTGCGCTCAAAGCACCTTTTACCTTTAAATCCTTTTTTAAGATTAGACATGATTCATTTATAATTGAGATGCTTCTTCCTCTATTCCCAAGGTTTTCGACTTCTCCACTTGAGTACTAGAGGTGTTCTCAAACCCTCCCTCATGTTGGTGCGTAGTCCTTTATTCTTTATCACACCTTGTGGGCGTTAGAGCGAGTCTTCTCCTTTAAAATGACGACTTGTCTTTTCATTTAAAATCAATCAACAAACAATCATTTTCTAGAGGAACTACGGTTTTGACTTTCCCATTGCACGAGGAATACGTAGGCACGCGGTTTCGAAACCGTGTCAAACTCAAAAATAATAAAAACATTTCTTCTCCCTTTCTTTCTCATTTCAAAACTTAGAAGATTGTAAAATTTCACACTAACACACAACCACACTTTGAACTAAATGGGTACCATCGAGTACGATGGATGTGAGGGGTGCTAATACCTTCCCCTTGCATAACCAACTCCCGAACCTACAACTTTTAATTTCGTAGACCGTCTTATCCATTTCTCTCGTGGGTTTTATCTATATTTTCCCGTTCTTTTTTAGAACAAATAAAATTAGGTGGCGATTTCACCGTTTTTTTTTAAATTCATTTAAATAAATGATTTTTTTGAAAAAAAATCGAGTTGCTTCAACTCCCTTTATGAAACTGATCCTTTTCATTCCTCTGAGATGTGGATGATCAGATTCTTGTTGCCACCACTTTACTTCCTCTTCATCTTTGTCTGTAGAACACATAGAAGGCAGAGTGGTGTTATCAGATTCCCACAAGTAGCAGTTGTCATTTGATCTGACTCCTCTCATAATCACTACTTGTTCATCATTGATTACAAGACATTCAGATTTAGTGAAGTTGACTGTGAATCCCATATCAAATAGTTGACTTATGCTAATGAGATTTGATCAAACCTTTTACAATGACTCCATTTAGGTTTGGAACTCCGGACAGGTTTGAGTTTCAATACCTTTGATTTCTCCCTTAGCTCCATCTCTAAAAGTATGAGGCCCGCGAATGAGGTTTAACATTTTAAGAAGATTTATGTTTCGGTCATGTGCTTGGAACACCTTTGTCAAAGTACCAATCTTCCTTGCGGACACTCTAAGAAAGTGTGAGCTATCAGGCTGCGATCCTCTTCTTCCACTTTTGAGTGTAGGGTACCTTGATGTTCTTAGGCAACATAGGAGTCGATTGGGGTATCCATGTAGCCTATAGCGAAGGACTTTATGTGACCATACCTTCCACATATTGACATCTCCATCTTTGAAACTTTTTGTTCAAGTTTCTATGATTTTGATGTTGAACCCAATGTTGTGACATCTGTTTTGACATTAGTTCATTAGATGCATTCTTCCTTTTATTAACAAATTTCTTGGCTTCCACATATCACGGAGGACCTATTTCTGTTTTGTGGTATGACATCTTCTTTGCCATTGACTTCCAGTGTTGTTCCATTCCAGTTATTAGCAAATCTCTTTGCGACCACATACCTGAGCGACACATTTCTGTTTTGTGTTGTGACACTGTTTTGACATTGTTTTCCATGTCTCTTCTTCTTGATGTCACCAGAGGTTTCTTTTCGATACATATCCTAGACCATGCTTATTTCTGCGGTTTGTCTAGGCGAAGAATTTCTTCCAACTTATCGATTACCGGATGTCAACATTTTGTGATTTAGACATCGATCAAGTTTGAGTTCAACATTACAATATCACTATTGAGGTGATTTATAGTGGCGTGTTTTCCTTTTCTCGACCTCCGACTTCATTCTCGACTTCAACTTCTCAATCGACTTTTTACGCTCCTCATTTTGGCGACATACTTCACCATTTTTATACACGACTTCTGTAGGTTTCAGAAGCTCTTGAATGTCACTTCCTCATCACTAGAATCCATATCGAATTGTACACTCAGAGAAGCGGTGACAAGTTTGACACCTTCTTCCTCAGTTCACTTCACGGATCACCATCGGACAGTGATGACCATTCCTTTCTTTTGTTTCTTTAGAAAGGTGGGACATTCGACTCTAATATGTCCAAATCCTTCACATTCATGACATTGGATTTCTTGCCTTGACTTCCTTTTCTTGACTTGAATCTTACTTTGGAGTCATAAGATCTGCGATGTCGATGAAATGTCCTTGACATTGACCTTGACTTTGGATCAATCCTCTTGATGAGCTTGTTGAACTGTCTTCCAAGCATAGCTATAGCCCGGATATCTTCTCTTTATCTTCCACCTTGCATCCTTCTTGATGTTGGATACAAGTTCTATGCTCTTGTTCTTTTTATCAACGGTTTCATGATTCCCATCTCAAAAGTCATAAGAGATCCAATAAGTTCTTCAACCTTCAAGGTCGATGTCACAGGCCTCCTCTATTGCGTCACTTTCATTGCAAACCTTTTGGGCAGGATCCAGAATCTTTCTCACCGACTTTTCTTCGACATTTTTCACCAAGTGCTCTGAGGCGTTGGCAATCTCCAAAATATTCATGTGAAACTCATGAATAGTCTCATCTTCTTTCATCTTCAAATTTTCAAATTTGGTGGTGAGCATCTGAAGTCTTGACATCTTCACCTTGGATGTCCCTCATGAGTAGTTTGAGAGTGTCCCAAACATCCTTGGCAGCACTCATTGATGGACGATCGAAGATATTTACATCAATACCATTGAATAGGGCATTCAATGCTTTAGAGTTCCCCGAGCTAGCTCCTCTTCCTCTTTGCTCCATTCCTCCTCGGGTTTCAAGGCAGGTCCCATCTTTATCAAGCTTGGTGGGATGTTTCCATCCTTTGTCGGACTCTCCAAGCTTTAATATCCAGCGATCTTAAGAAGGCAACCATACGAGGCTTCCGGTAATCATAATTAGACCCATCCGAATAGGTGGTCTTCCTCCAAATCCTCCTTCTTTATCCATTACGCGGAAACTATTATCCCTAGATCTCACCCGAAAATAGCAGGCGGTGCACCTTTCGATGCCAATTGAAATTCTGGCAGCGAGATCGTGATGTCACGAGAGAATGTTATGACACTATCGACACTCTGTTAACAATTCACACAATAAATGCAAATAGCGATAAAGAACACAATAAGTTGTTTACCCGTTCGATGTCTAACTACACCTACATCCGAAATTACCAAGCCGGGAGGAAATTCACTATTAGTAGAATTAATTCGGGAATAAACCAACGGTTTATCTCCTTCACTTAAAACCTACCCAATGCAACTTCAACCTAAGTCCTACTTAGATGCGAGTTCCTACTCACTCCCCTCAATCACAGTGATATCAACCTATTGAATAATTGACTTGTGAAGACACACTCAATAAACTATCTTGATCTCGCTTCAAGCTTTCAATCAAGAGACAAACACTCGTGCTTTAAAGCTTTGAGTGATAAACTACCCTTACAAATCCTAGTCCAAGGCACTTATCAATTGATAATTGCTTGGCTCACAGAAGAAACTAGAATTACACAAAACAATGTACAAATCCTAACGATACCTGACTAACTGCTATATCTTCAATATAATCCAAGGCGTTGCGGCGGTTGTAAGGTTGAATTCCTTTTATAAAGCGATCACGAAACTTGGTTTTGGGCTTCCATAAAGATAGCTAGGGTTCATAATTTAATCCTAAAACATGGTCTTTCAACAACCAATTTAGGTCTAATTAAGATTAACCTAGCAGCCACGTGAAACATGCTTTCTAATAACAGAAAAACAATATTTAACGCTCAACAAACTTCGAAAAGTCTCGGGAAAAAGCAGTTCTGAGAACAGAATGTCTGCTTGAATGTCATAACATCATTATGACATAATTATTCTAGAATTTCCAACTGACTTTAGCTTCGATTCTGTTTGTCCTTTAACATCCTTAGCAAGTAGGATTTATCTTGATCTACGAATGTCATGACATTTATCAAGACATTACTAAAGCCTAGTTTTACCAAAATTGATGCCAACTTAAAACACTAACAAATCCTAATATTCTCACATGTATGGTTATGCATGAACATGTTAGGAGTGTAATGTGAAACCGAAATTTCAATGCTCATATGCAAGACTAGGTGTGAACATGTAGGGAATGCAAGTGGTTAACCATTCTAATGCATACAATGCAAACCGGTGCATGGATACGCTTATGATGCAAGTTGTACCATCCACCTAATGTTTCACATACAAAGTATCGATGCAAGCATGGCATACCACAAAGCAATAAGGAATGATCATATCAAATCCTTATGACACATCAACGAAACACTTGGAATGTGTGCATGAACTATGTACAATGCACAATGTACCTAGTGATCAAAATGCTTTGGAAGTTACATGTCGACACACTATAAATGCAAGCTATACTTTAACTCATCACGTGTCAATGCAATTAAATTAAGCTAAATGCCTTTCCAATGCATGAGCATGTGTTAGATGATGCAAGATGCATGAGTTTGTGGCTATAATGCGAAGAGAATGCAAACGCATGTATGCTATGTATGTAAATCTTCACACCGACACCAATAACGATATAAAATCCGATTCAAAACAAAGAATTCAAGCATGAAGGTTCAAGAATCAGAATCTACATAGAATTTGCAAGTAATGACAATGTTCAATTTCGAGAAAAGCTAAAAGTCAGAAACAGCTTAAAATAAGTGCTTAATTGACCTAAACACTTACCTGAACTTGGAGTTTGAATCAAATTGAAGAGGAATTCCTTGTGCTCTTCAAAGAAAATACCAAACCAGTGACGAATTGATGATAATCTTATAAATCAACCTTGAACTCTTGAAGAAATTCAAAGTCTCCAATGGAGGATTGGGGAAGAAGAAGGAGAATTGCTTAATTCTTGAAATTGAAGAGAAAATCAAGATGAAACCGTTCCTTCCATCCCCAAACGCGTACAGAAGGAGTGGATGAAGATCTTTATTGGAATAGGAGAAGTTGCAATGAAGAAAACCAGAAATCGCAGGGCGCGCTTAGCGCGGTCTGCGGTGGTGGCAGTTGCTATGCAGAGGTCCGGTTGCGGCCTGTGGTGGTTACTTGGAGGGAAAGTTGTAGTTTTAACTTTTTGGCTTTTTGGTTGAGAGAGAATGTTGAAGTGTGTTGTGGTCAAAAATTGACAAATGAATTCCCCCCCTCATTTGTGAAGGCAAAATGTATTTATAGCTTTGGATCCATAACCAAGGCCAAATTATGATTATCTGAATAATTTTCGTAATTAATCCAAAACTGTCAAATCCGTTAGGAATTTGAAGTCGGACTTTAAACGAAAAGTGTCTGGAATGCGACTTTGCTTGCGAGAATTAAACTTTTAACCCGATCAGGCGAACGGTCAGAATAGAATAAATTTATGAAGTTTCAGCACAAGTTTTAGACCACCGGCACATGCAGAATTTGATTCTTTTTTGTTTGTTTTCACTTGGACCACCTTGAACCAGATAACCTCATGATTAATGCTATGTATGCGACTACATGTATGTTTATGCAATCGAACTATAAGTCAAAAATACAAGAAAACGGAGGGTAAACTTTAGGGTACAACACCAGCTAACAAATTTCCCCTCAGGAACGTGTATTTCGACAAATATGAAGAAATACTCGTTTTTGAATTACTCATGCAATTTCGATGATATCAACCTCATGATGACTACACTGTACACAATGTCATAATTATCAGCCAACTTTCTGCAAAACGTCCAATCATCATGCCTAAACGTTCAAGCATAGCAGTTATAGCTAATAATTAGCAGAAAAAACGTCACTTCCCTAGGAACTTCAAAAATCCACCTTTTTCCTTTCCAATGAGAAAGCTACACGTACTCCACCTTTTCCCAAAGGTCAAAAACTTTTAAAACCGCTAAAGAGTTCTATAAAAGCACTTCATCTTCCAGAATCCAAACTTTTTCCAAACCCTTTCAATCTTCAAACAAACCCATTTTTCTCGTTTCCAGAACAACCTTTGATCTCCCAAAATGTCTTCTCCTCCTTCAGTGCCATCACCTTCATCCAAGAAATCTAGAAAATCCAAGCATGCTCCTTCTTCCAGTCACAAACCAGTAAGCAAGATCATCAACCTCGATAATCAGGAGTTCATAACAACTCCTAAACTCTCTCAAGAACAAAAAGCTATTTATGCTTCCCAGGTAATTATTCCTACCACTGTTTTTGATAAAACCCTAGGGGTTATGGGTCCTTTAATCTCTACTGAACGTCTAGAAAAGACAAAAGGATTTTTTCCCGTTTATTCTGAAACCAAACCCATTGTTAACCACTATGTCCCTTTAAAATCTAAAGAAGATGAATCGGTGATTAAAATTTCAAAAACCCTAAAGGAAAAACCCTGTGAAACCGAAACGTCAAAACCCATGAGGGAAGCCTTCAATATGGACTATATTATAGGGAATTTTAAACCCTTTCGTTCGTGTCCTTCATCAGACCAACTGTATCAAGATTGGTTATCTAAGGTCGAAAATAAGAAATCCCAAGAATGGGAGAACCTAGGCATTTTGAATCTTATTCGAATGTCAAAACTAGAGTTTAGCTATAGCCAACCTTTCCTGTTAGCTTCTTTGTATTTTTGGGATAGTACCTATAACACCTTTCACCTCCCCTGTGGGATGTTAACACCTACCTTCTTTGACATTGCTGCTATTACCGGACTTTATCCTATTGGGGAAACATTTGATCCAAATGAGGATGCGGATAACCTCATAGATTTTGATGTCAAGAATGCCAGCTTTTTGAAATACATCAATCTTTACCACTCTGCTGAGGAAGAAGTCTCCGATATTGAACATATAGCTTTCCTAGCCTTGTGGTTATCAAAATATGTCTTCTGCAGCAAGTCCCTACAAGTTGCTAGCAAATTCATTACCCTTGCGAATCAGCTTCACCACGGTCGAAGGGTGTGCATCAGTGAACTATTGTTAGCAAGTCTATACGAAAGTATAGGTGTTGTAGTTTCAAAATTGAAAACTTACGAAGCTGGCACTAATATACTTCTTGCATGCCCCTTTTGGGTACTTTAACTTTGGTTGAATGCTACATTTGAACCATCTCTTTCGACTTATGGGGTAATCAATGAAGAGCATCCTGATGTTGTAATTCGAAACATTGAGGGTACTAGGCTGTTGAAACTAACTCCAAATGACGAAAGAGAAAACTTCAGAACATTTTTCGTCAATTATATGATAATTTTCTCCAAAAGGCATAGGTTCGATCCCTTAATGGCCCCTTTTGCCACTCGAAGCTATGGTCCAACCTGGTTCACTATGCCCCTCGAACAAGCTATAGAGGAAGAAGTAATTAGGGATATCTTGTGTGCCTTTTTAAACCCTAGACATATAATCTCTAGGATTACACCTGTGAAAAGTCAAGTGTGCATCCTTGCTTACCAGCCTAATTTTGTAGCCCGTTAATTCGGATTATGCCGAATTTTGCCTGAATCTCTCTTCAATATAAAAAGGGAGATATGTATAGCAGGAGTACCCTACTCTTTTAAGGAAATTAAAACTCGCCAGCAATGTTATGCTGGTTTTGCTGACTTTTCATTGATCTTCTTCACTCCCTCCTTTTACATGACAAAAGACTTTTATAATTGGTGGATGGCCTATTATTCGAATAATATATTCAGCACCCTTCAAATCCAACAACATCTGACGACAACTTTTTCTCTTGTGCAGGAGCATGTAAAAAAAGGTAGATTTACTCATGTCAAAGAAATTCGAGCGTTCCAAAAATATTTCAAAACTATCTATAATCCCATGAACATACATCGAACCGTTTTCGAAGCAGCACAAACTTTGGAGGAAAAATTTAAAAAACAACTTTCGAAAATTCAATTTCCTCCTTTTGTAAAACCTGAAGATAGGTATGGGTGGACTTTTAAACATCAACCACCAAGGTTTCCTAACCTACCTACTTCAGAGCTGGCTTTGGCCTTTTTTCCTCCATATCCTTGGTGGTTCGTTTGTGGGAACACTTTTCATAGATATGAAAATGACGCCAAAAAACCTGCCCAAAGGGTAGTGTGGGCCAAGTGTGATTTAAACAGTTTCAAGGGGCACCTTCGCTATGACTTGTCAGCAATGTTTATTACGTCTCAAGACCGCGAAGGTGCGGAACTGAAGAAATTTGAAATTCCTTTATCCCTTTTTATATTTCGTTTTAACCTTGACTATTTCATATTCCTTCCAGCTGTTGATCTGAAAACGTTGAAGAAGGACAAAGTTGTTCCTAAGACCAACTCAACTTCTACTTTGAAACCACCCACGACCACAACTGAACATCCTCCACCTGAGCAAGAAAATGACTCTCCAAAAAAGAAAAGGACAAAAAAAGGTAATATCTCATTTACTCTATTTTCCTTCTCGAAGTTACTCTTCTAATTGACTAATTATTTCTTTTCGTTTGTTCAGATGAGTGGATTACCTCCCTAGTCTCCTAAGAAGCGAAGACGCGACGGTGATCACTCTGATAATGAATCAGAAAAGAGTGAAGACGTTTCTCCACTCAAAATAAAGAAAAAGAAGAAAGCCAAGAAATATGGCGAAGGTTCCCAACCTACCAGTCTATCTGGTAGTGAAATAAATGCAAATGCTCTCAAACTGAAATCTAAAATACCTTCGAAGCCTCAGTCTTCAAAAACCGTAATATCGGAGCGTATTGGGAGCAATGCATCTTCTGACGAACAAAAGGTAAATTTACTTAATACTTTAGAGATTACGCCTATGTGAATCTTCTTTATGCTAACCATTCATTTATATGCAGTGTCCCCATTTATTACGATCCTCCGCCCTCGGGCCAACCTTCAAAACCTACCACTTCTTCTCCACCAGAGGGCTTTAATGAGGCTGCCCTAAACAAGGGCTCTTCTCTCTTTGGAACTCCTGCGGGGCTGTGAAGCCCTAGATCAACAAGAAACTTAGCCTCCTTGAAAAAGTCCCTTAGTGGCGAACCAAGCGTAGTGTTCGAAACTCCTGTGATCGAAATTCCTAGTGACTCTTCTCCCAGAAGGGTTCACTTTGTTAACCAATTAGAGGAGGAAAGTGAAGCGCATACTGTGAGCCACTACTTCGGAGAAGGTGAAGATGACAAAGTGATGCAGGAGGAAGTAGAGATTCCCGTTCCTGCTGGGGCCTGCTCAACAAAAAACCAAGATCCTCCATCTTTGAGTGAAGAGCAGAAATAAGAATTGAAAAGAAGCAATCCCTTGAAGTATATAAATCTGATGCTAGCTGGGTTCTTCTTACGGCAAAAACAGTCACGAGGGTTCGAGCCAAACTAAAGATAATGCTCCTCTTACTTCTGTTGACCAACTTCTTCAACAAGTAAACAAAACTATCCTTGAGGCTGATATTTTTACTCTTCTGAAAGAAGATGTTACAGCCTATTATTTTATGAAGAAGTTGCTCAGTCAGATCAATCTCAGCATCTGCCCCTCTGAAGTGAGCGAAACCATATATGATCTGCAAATTTTGATCAATGAAGTTAGCAGTGAATACAACAGGGCAAACGACATCAATGCCAAGACTCGAACCAAGCAGGAGGCTTTATCTGACTCTTATGACCAAACTTCAAAGCTCTCTGAAGAAGCAGAAGCGTTAGAGCGAATCCATATCCAAACTAAAGATAAGCACGATGTTCTGGCTCGATCAACTTGTTCTGGGAGTCTCAAATTGAAGAGCTTAAAAAGAAGATTGAGGGTGCTCGAAATAAGCAAGCAGCTCTGAAGACTGTTGATGACAAAGAGCTTGTAACTCTTGTTACAAAGAGTCTTCAGCAAATGGAGGTGGCTGAACAAATTAACGAGGAGATTAAGGGGCTCGAAGGTGTCAGAAATGCTACCCAATGTAAGATCAATTTATGCAAGAGCAAGTTTGCTAAATTGAAACGAAATGCTCCTTTCTAATTTTTTGTTTGAATGTACTCTCTTGGTGCCCTTTGTTGTTAGGGATATTTGCTACATATTTTTGTAATTCGAGCAAAGCCATCTTGGCAGTTATTTAGTATGGTACCACTTTGGCTTTTATTACTTGTTTTACTTCTATTATTCTGTAGTAATTCGAACCTCTTGCAAGCATGGTTTTTACCTTTTTAAGTATTTCCCATTTAACCTCAAAATCCTCCTATCTTCAACTAATTCCTCTATTTCATAAGATTATTTGAAAAGGTTTTCAAGACACGAAAGGGCCCCTCCCAATGGGGTGACCATTTCCCTAAAGATTTGTACTTCTTATCCATAGGTAATATAACTTCCCAAACCAAATCATTAGTTGAAAACGACTTACTTGTAACTCTTTTGTTGTATGCTCTGGCTACCCTCTCTTTTTGTCTTCTCAAAACTTCTAAAGCATGTAGCCTGGCTTTGTCCATGTCTACTAATTCATTCATCATCATTTCCCAATATTGGTCAGCAGGGATTTCATTTTTTTTTTTTGGATTATAACTGACTGTAAATGTATTTTGACCGGTAACACTGCATCATGTCCAAATGTGAGTCGAAAGGGGGTAGTATTTGTTGCTTCTTTAGGAGATGTTCGACATTCCCATAAAGCTTGATCCAGAGTTTTGTGCCAATTTTTTGGCTTTAGCCCCACATGTTTCTTTATCAACCCTATTATTACTTTATTGGCTGCTTCCACTTGACCATTTGCTTGAGCGTAGTAGGGTGTTGACGTAAACAACTTAAAACCTATCTCTTGCGCAAATTCTTGCATCTTTAAATCACATGAACTTTGAACCTTGGTGCATTGTAATACTTTACGGTATCCCAACACATAAATTATTTGTCTTTGGATAAATTCTATGATAGCCTCTTGATCCACAGTTACTAAAGGAATTGCTTCAGCCCACTTTGTAAAATAATCTATACCCACAAGGATATACTTTTGTCCATTGGATGATGTTGGTCGAATTTCACCAATTAAATCTAATTCCCATCCTCTAAAAGGACAATGCTTGACAATTGAATGTAGCTCACTTGCATGAGCATGTTGAATGCCATGAACTTGACATTTGCACATCCTTTAGCGAATTCTATGCAATCTTTGAGCATAGTGGGCCAATACCGCCATATCGAAACAACAACCATTTCATTTTGTGACACCTTGATGTGCCCCACACTTATGCTTGGATAATGCTAAATATGCTTCATTTTCTCCTAAACATTTGAGTAAGATTCCTTCTGGGGTTTTCTTGAATTGTTCCTTTCCCATTAATACATAAGATAATGCTCTATATTTGATCTTTTTCTCTGTATTTATTGAAGGTTCTTTCAGGTAATTTATTATTGGACTTCGCCAATCTGTATCAGCCAAAGCATCTATGCTTAACACTTCAAATTCTCTTTGATTGGCATAGCCTAGTTTCGAATTTTCCAGATCTAATGGTGACAATTTGGTAGCCATTATTCTCCCTCTTGCTTCAATGAGATATTGGAGCTTTTCTTTGGATATCTCATATACGGAGGCTATTTGAGCCAAGTCATTTGCCTCTTGATTACTAATTCTGGGAATATGTTTAATGTTCACATATTCAAACTTCTTCAATAATCTATTATCAATAACAAAATACATGATCAAATTTTCCATTATGCACTTGTATTCCTTTGTTATTTGTTTAATGACTAATTCTGAATCTCCTCTAATTTCGACTCTAGTTGCCCCCAATTCCAACAAAGCTTCAAGTCCAGCAATCAATGCTTCATACTCAGCTTCGTTATTCGAACAGGGAGGACCTTCTAACTTGTACTTGAATTTTGTTGGAATTCCTTCAGGATAAATTATAAGAACCCCAAATCCACTTCCTTCTTTGTGCGTCGAGCCATCAAAGAATAACTTCCATGGTTGGACCTCAACATAATTTAATGTGAAGTCTTCACTCACGAGTGATCCACTATGAAGTGAAACTATTTGACCTTTCATGACCTTTAAAGGCTTGAAGGCTAAATTGTATTCGATGGCGCTAATGCCCGTTTGCCATTACATTGTGCATGATTGGCTTTGAAAGCATGTGTTTAATGACATCAAAATGAGATGAAACATAAACATCAACTGGTTTAATATAATACTTAAGTTTTGTACAAGAAAAATACAAACAAAGACATAGTTTCTCTATACTACTATATCTAGCTTTTGCTTTATTTAAGACCCTACTAAGATAATAGACGGCTCTTTCGACGCCATCATTGTTTTCTTGGGCTAACATACTACCTATAGTTACATTAGAGGCAGATATAGACAATCTCATGGGCTTATCCTTAGAGGGCGGTGCAATTATGGGAGGATGCATCAAATAGGCCTTGATCTTCCCGAATGCCTCTTGATGTTCTGCCTTCCATTCGAAATTCCCTTGGTTGAGGCGAAGGAGTGGAGAGAATGATTGAGTTCGACCACTCAGGTTAGATATAAATCTTCTTAAAAAAGTTGATTTTACCTAAGAGGGATTGCAACTCCTTCTTTGTTGTTGGAGGTTTTGTCTCCACAATAGCCTTCGTCTTATTCAAGTTAATTTTGATCCCCTTCTTATGGACCACAAAGCCTAGGAAATCCCCAGCCTACACAAAAAAGGCACACTTAAGAGGATTCATTTTTAAGCCATGTTTTCTCATTCTTTCGAATGATTGGCAGAGATGATTCAAATGATCCTCATCAGATACAGACTTCACTACTATGTCATCTATAAAAATCTGCATAAATGATTCAATGAAATCATGGAAAATGGTATTCATTGCTCTCTGATATGTTGCCCCATCATTTTTTAGTCCAAAGGGCATAACTACCCATTCATAGGTGCCTAGGGCTCCTAGACATCTAAAGCAGTTTTGGGAACATCATCTTCAGCAATGAAAATCTGATTATACCCAGAATACCCATCTAACATACTTAGGTATTCGAAACCAGCAGCATAATCTATTAACATTTTTGCTATAGATATGGAATATTCATCTTTAGGTGTTGCAATATTTAAATCCCTAAAATCTATGCAAATTCTTAAAGAACCATTTTTCTTAATAACATGTACTATGTTAGCAAGCTATTCTACATACCTTGTGGTCCTTATAAACTCGCATCGAAGGAGCCGTTCGATTTCCGCCTTTATTTTTGAGAGGATCATTGGGGCGAACCTTCTAGGAATCTATTTGATGGGCTTCTTGCTATCCTTAATTGGAAGCCTATGTTCCACCAGTTCCCTCTTTAAACCAGGCATCTCGTCGTAGTTCCACGCGAAGCAATCTCTATTTTGTTTGAGCATTTCGACCACTTTGCTTTTCAGACTGGGACTGAGTTTCGCACTAATGTACGTAACTCTTCTTTCGACGCCATCTCCAATATCAACTTCCTCCAGCGGATCCTGCGCCAGCATCTTAGCGTTTGTTGATTCCGGATCCCTTTCGAACCCTAGGGGCTCTTGATCATAAATGGCATCAAGCCTTAGATCCATTAGCTCTGAAGTTTGTCCATCACAAGGTGGAGATGGGTGATTATCCCTAGGACTTGCTATTTGTTTTTTTGTTTTTTCTTTTCCATCTGTGGCTTCGACAGTCACGTTTGTTATTTCATCCTCGAGAGCCGTTTTCCTTTTGTTCTTAGCCAAATAGGCCGAAATCTTTTTGTAATAAGTAGATTCAGTCATAATGATCTTCGTTTCCCCATCCAGTTGGCCGTATGGTCGAAGATTCTCCAATTTCTTCAACTCTTGTCCATCCCACGTAATCTCCCTATCCCACTGGAAGCCATTAGGACGGAGACTCAAAGAGTAAAAAGCATTCTCATTAGGCTCGAAGTATTCTTCAGGAGGGTGACATGGCCCTATGTTGGCCATATTTCGATCGAAGTTCCTTTTATCTACGTGATTGATTTCTGCCACGTAGTAACTCTGGTCTGCCTCTATGTTTTCTACAATCCCATCATCTCTCCATAAAACTAGCCTCTGGTGCATTGATGAAGGTACTGCCCCAACGTCATGAATCCATTCTCTACCAAGTAACAAATTGTAATTTGCCTTTGCAGCAATAACCATGAACATAGTTGGCCTTGTGATAGAACCAACCGTTAAGTCAACTTGTACCACGCCCAAGGTCTATCCAACTTTTCCTTCGTAATTCGATAGTACCATATTATGAGGTCTGATATCTGAGTCATGCATGCCTATTTTCTTTAGCATGAAGCGTGGCATTAGATTGACAGCAGCGCCACCATCCACCAGAACCTTATTCACGCCATATTGCTCCACTTTCGCTCTGATGAACAAAGGTTTTAGGTGATTCCGCATTCCCTCATCTGGTCTTTCGAAGAAGGCATTTTGTTCTTCGACTGCCCCATTATTCATCACGTAGTAACAGACTGGCCTATGTTTGTCCATTTCGTCTTCATCAGTTTCCTCACCTGCATAAACTTATGTATCTTGATTATATTCACAAGGCAATTGTCACACCCCAAAATTTGCCTCGCTTTTTGTTTTACTAATCATAGTGAGCATGAATGTTAGCCCTAATCCAATTGCATGCATACATGCATTATCTTTGTGATGGATCAAAAGCGAGTGTTGAATTTGACGGTCAACTTGATGGCTTCTCGTGGTGGAAGGTTAATTACCGGGCCATTAGTTTCATTTGTGATTGGGTTTTGTGTGGGTTGCAATATTAGGAGTTTGGTGATTAAGGCTTGGAATTTAAAGAAGAAAAAAAACAAGTAAACTTGGAGCCAAATTCGTATTTTGAATTTTAATTCAATGGTTGGATTTTTGGACTCAATTTCTAGAAAGAAAAGGGAATTATCAAGTTAGAAGTAAACTTTTGAAATAAAATTTGGAGCCAAATTTATATTTTGAATTTTTTATCCATTTCTCTTTAATGTTCAAATTTTGAAACTAGCATGACTCCATTAGAGGCATATGTACGGTAAAACCGATGCAAATAAGTTTAACGGAAGATGTTGTAATAATGCTACAAGCCCATTAATTTTGTTCACATGGAATTACATTTCAAATTATACATAACACTTAGAAAGGAAGGTTGAATACAATACGAAATAATGTGAATAAATTTTTCATTGGGATTTTGCTTCTATTATAACAAGGTTTTCTATTACAACAAGTAATTGTTTCTGTTACTACAACAAGTCTTTTGTTTAAAAAAAAAGGGAAAGAAAGAATATTGGAATATGGAAAAGGAGCAGCTTGATACAAGAGAACACAAGATGATGAAATTCCCTCCATTTGCCAAGCTTGATGTGCCACGGATCTGCTTTCTTTTCACCATGGCTGGATGCTTTAGCCATTTGGATTTGCTTTAAGTTGCAGGCCAACAGTGACATAATACAAGGGAACTGCATACAACAAACCGATTTTCATGTTATTTTTGTAAGTGACAAAACAGACCAGAATTCTACACCATGGTTTGCGTTATCAAATGACATCAGTTTAGTGATATGTTAATGTGCGCTCGGGGACTTATGCATGGAAAAATATGTTGAGATATAACGCAGCAAGTTCACCATTTACCTTTACGTTCTAAAAGGTGATAACAGGCAGTCCCCGTGTTGTATGCTCCAATCGAATTTCCATCCATGATCGCTTTCTGAGCTAACCTTGGTGCTCCATTTTCCAATCTGCTGATTATCAAAACATCCATAGCTTAACACAAAGCTGCCAGATAAATAAGAAAACGCAAGCTGCACTTTAGTTGAAACAAAAGATGACCATGTCCTTAAACCAACTTCAAACTTACATCATCTTCTTTAACGAATCTCCAATGTCTTCAAAGTCACGGTACCGGATAAACTTGCGAAGGAATATCAAATCTGCACTACAAACGTTAATGTCACGGCATGTCCATGCTTGACTCGAGGGCTGCAAAATGAAGAAACAAGTTCAGCATTCAGTGTGCAATATCATTACTACCTGTGCATTTTTCTTTTATTCAAGGAAAATGAGCTATGTGCAAGCACCATTGTACTAAGCTATGGAACCTAGACTTAGAAGTAAAATTAGAAAATGGCAGGGGCTCAAGAAAAGATAAAATTCAGTTTAGCATGTTCCAAGTTTCATTATACCACTTGACAACAAGAATCCAAGGGATAAGTTTGAATGCAATTCATATCACAGACAAGTAACACATCATGTTATTAAAAAAACAAAGGTTCAAGGCACTCAAGAAAATTTGAACTTGTTCCAGTTACCTTTTTCCATTCCAATTAAGCACAACCTGCCATCACTTTTGCGGTTATAATTGATGATTCATCCGGCTGCAGCTCAGAATTTACATGGCGTTGTATCAGCCCTGCCACAAAGCACAATACTGGAAGTTAGAGAGAAGCACGGGATACAAGTTAAATAGGAAATTTAGAGCTCCTGCAGTGTGAACCAAGTTTAAATCCAAAAAATGTTGAAGTGTTATTAATGATATGATGCAAAATATCAATTTGAAAGAAAACAAAGAATCGGCATGGTGACACTTAACTCCAAACAGGCCTGCCATAACATTGCTTCCAAGACAGCTGCTTTGAGTTATTTATCACACACCAACCTGCTGACATTGAAATTTGGTTTAAGCTTGTTTTTTATTTAAAAAAAGAAGAGGAGAGGAAAGCTTCGAATACAAGAAAGGTTATGCACAAATTTTGATTGGAACAGAATATTCTGTGTTATGTTTCTACACATAAATGTACAAGCAAGGGGGGTCCACCTTAACATATTTTTTTACCATAGATAAAGATTGCAGTTTTTCAGCCTTTACCTCATTTTTGTCCTATTGACAGCTCACTTTTACAGCTCACAAACTCATTCTAATCCTAACCATTCATAATTATATCTAAGGGCCCTGTTTTTGCTAGCATTTTTACCCAACCTTTTACTGTTACATCAGTTAAAACCTCATTAAAAAAACAAAATAGTACATCAAAGTTGTTTTTTTGAATATTGCCCTTTTCTTAAAAGGTGCTCTCCTCCCTCTAACCAACTCCAAACCTAAAATTCCATCCTAACCTAAGCCCAAACCTGACCTCACTCCAACCCTCTCTCACCCAAACCTACACTCTATATAAACCACCCTGTTTTCTCTCATTTGGCAGCCACTCTTAGCCTAGCATAACTAAAATTCCTCCACGAAACACCTTTCACTCAAGCTCTCAACCTAATTTCTCCTTCAATTTCACTGAAATTTGAAGTAGAAAAACTAAACCACTCATACCTATTTCATTCAGTCCGAAGTAGAGGAGAAGGAAGCTTACCGAACCCAGCCACGATAACTTCTTGCAGGTAACCTAGTTGCATTCTTTTTCTCTGCATCCTGCCTTTGAGCTTTAGCATATCTTCCTGTGCATTTCAGTTACTTTCTACTGCATCATTTGTCATGAATAAATTAAGCTTACATTAGAATACAAATTATCTGAAACGACGAATGTTTTCAGTTTTTATATGACCTGGTGTGTTTTTTTTCTACCATTTCGAATGTTTTGTGTTCAAAAATCTGTGGTGATACCAATGAGAAACTCAAGGAGAGGTTGATGTTGAATCAGTACTCTACAGAGTCGAGGTATTCGGCCATTTTCGTATACCCTGCACCATTCTTCATAAAATAAGTATTGAATCCATCAGAGTGTACACTAAGTGTAAAACGAATACTTGACAGTTTTTATGTTACCTGATATATCTTTCTGTCAGCTTGAACCTTTATTCGAAATCTATGGTAATGCCGATGAGAAACTCAAGGAGAAACTAATTTTGAATCAGTACTCCATAGAGTCGAGGTATTACGTCAATCTCGTATTCACACCACTGCCCTTTCGTTTCCTTGCAAAGCAGAAAAAGAATGTTTATGTTTAGAAAGTTAATAGTTCAGAAACTATGAAAGTCATGAAATACATTCAAATCTTACCGATTGAACACTCGGAGATGATCCAGAAACGACCACGAGCACCTTGCTTCGTTGAGGTCGTTGAAGCAACTCGTTTTTTTCAAAAAGTCATCTAATTTTCGAAACAACAGTGAAATCGCCACCTAATTTTATTTGTTCTAAAAGAAGAACGGGAAAATATAGATAAAACCCACGAGAGATAAGGATAAGGCGGTCTGAAATTAAGAGATATGGGTTGGGAGTTGGTTATGCAAGGGAAAGGTATTAGAACCCCTCACACCCATCGTACTCGATGGTACCCATTTAGTTCAAAGTGTGGTCGTGTGTTAGTGTGAAAATTTTACGATCTTCTAAGTTGGAAAAGAGAAAGAAAGGGAGAAGAAATGTTTTTATTATTTTTGCTCGCCTTTGGTCGTAAGACTTAGTGCCTACGTACTCCCTCGTGCAATGGGAAAGTCAGAGCGTCGTAGTTCGGCTAGAAAATAATTGTTTGTTGATTGATTTTAAATGAAAAGACAAGTCGTCATTTTAAAGGAGAAGACTCGTCTAGCCCACAAGGTGTGATAAAGAATAAAGGACTACGCACCAACATGAGGGAGGTTTGAGAACACCTCTAGTACTCAGTGGAGAGTCGAAAACCTTGGGAATAGAGGAAGAAGCATCTCAATTATAAATGAATCATGTCTAATCTTGAAAATGGTTTAACAGTAAAAGTGCTTGGACGCACAAGAGAAGTTTGAATGAGTTAGAATTGATTTTAAGTTGTGGATGACAAGTATCGAAACGTTAGGCTATCATCTAACGATTCGAATACTCGAAATTGGTGAGTGAGCTCGACCAATCATCTCTCATCCAAAATCTTTATTATGAAAAGGGTGAGGTGAAACAAAGTTCACATTTATTAAGTGTATGAAATAAAAGTATTTAAGTCATTAGGCTATCATCTAATGGCCCAAATACCTTAAATTTAATTAAATCGTCGGGCTATCATCCAACAATTTAATTAAACGCCATAACACTATTTTTTTTGTTTTAGAACTTGGATAGAAGCTTTTGGTTTATTAGGCTATCATCTAACAAACTAGAAACTTCGATTTGTTTAAATCGTTAGGCTAACATCTAACAATTAAAACAAATCTCATCCAAGTATTTTTATGAAGTTCATTTTTGAAAAAATAATGGAGATGAGAAGAAGATCGAAATAATTGTAAATTACAAATAAAATCGACAAAGCCCATACAAGGTGGCCAACCTAAGTATAAATTAATTAAATTACATGTGTACTAGCGAAGTGGGCTAGTCTACTAAGACGACCAATTGGAACAATTGATCGAAATAGGCTCACTGTAAGAAGGCCCAGGATCAAGCGTACATGTGTGCATGTGTGGTCATCGCGACGCTTCGTAGCTTTGTCGACTTACGGGTTTAAAATGATTTACAATTATTAGTTTAAAATGATATTTTTGGCTTTGTGTAAGTGTAAAAATGAAATAAATGTGAACTAAATTATTACAAGAATTGTTTTGGGAGAGGATACATCGAATATAAATGGGGATTAAGCGGAAAAATAAAATAAAAGCGATAAATTAATTACAACGCATCAAATGGGATTGGGATACAATTTTGAATGGGGATAAATTGAATTAAAAGTAAATTAATTATGTTAAAAGCATACAAGCGAAACTAAATGGAGAAACTTAAATATTAATTATTGTATCATTTGTATTTTATTTGGTTAATTAGAATAAACTGTAGAAATTAATTCTAAGAAAATGCTATGCAGAGAATATCACTGTAACATAATTCGAACTTATTTACGAATGAACAGATAAAGTATAATAATAAAGTAGTATGTATATAATGTATTTACACTACTAAGTATAATAATAAAATACTATGTATAATTAAATTTACAGTATAAAATATAAAATAAAATAAAAATGCAAGTATATTGTATGTACATTATTAAATATTAAATAAAAATACTAATATGAATATTAAAATGCTAATGATAAAAGTGTAGATGTGCTAAAATAAATTGAATGCTTTTGACCGATTCCTTGGATGTCTTCACAAGTAGCAAATATATTAGTAGCATGAGTGAGATAAAATAAAATGAAATTGCAATAATTCGGAAAATGGTTAGTAAACAAAATCCACAATTAAAATCACTATACATGCATAAACAAGTGATAACAAGAATCGAAATGTCAAAAGAATCAACATGAGTAATAAGATAATGAGCAAGTAAGGGTTCATGAAAGTTTGTAGCTTCAAACAAATCTTTATTCATTAGAAATCAAAATTAAAGTATATACTCAAATTGCGAATCATGACATACTCAAAACATCCAAAACAAAATTGGAATTGAACCATAATCGATTAAATTTAAAAACCGGGTAGCAACACACATATGCAATAAAGCTTGAATTCGGATTCAAAATTAATTGATTTAAGCAAGTTCGGGAAGCCACAATTCAATCGGTTATTTAAGAAAGGCATGCTGTCCCATGAGCTTCTCGGTTATATTATTCGTGAATAAGCACGGTATCAATACTAAACCATCATCGAAGCTATACTATTACAACCATCAACTAAAAGTGGTGCCATTATCGATTAACCTTCGAATTCCAACTTGAATCGTATCAAAATCTCAAATAAACAGTTGCAACTATAAAAAAACAATGGCTGCCCCCACAGTTTCTCGGTTATGTCTTTCACAAATAAACGCGATATAGACATCAAACCATCATTGAAACCGAAATTAAAAATGAGAAGAATACAATGTCTTAATGGTTTCTTGGCTAAATCGTACGCGGATAAATGCGACATCGATATTAAGCCATCATCGAAACAAAAGTAGGATTCTCTTATCAAATCCAATCGAAATTAAAAAGAAATGAGCATAAAACATGGTGTTCTAATATGTTTCTCGGCTAGATTTGCACACGGATTTACACGGCATCATCATTTAGCCTTCATCGAAACAAAAGCGGGATTCTTATCACCAATTCAAAAGAAAACAAAAATAACATGGCTGCCCATGACAGTTTCTCGGCCAGATCGCGCACAATTAAATGCGGCATAATTGTTAACCATCATCGAAACAAAAACAGGGACATCACTTCATAATTTATAAATAAATCGAACCACAGGCAGCAACGATTTTTGAACTAACAGAAGTTGTCATAGTTTTGAACGGGACAAAAATTATTACATAATTTTTCAACATATCAAATAGCACAATGAAGACTACATATAGCAACTTCTTAACAAAACTGACACAATCACAAACCTAAAAAATCGAGAGTTCAATCCAAGTGCCTACATATAACGCCAACAAATCAACAATTTTACAAATTCATGGACAGCTAGCTATATTCACACTTGATTAAACTCAAACTCGTAACATCTACTCATCACCGAAATTTAACGAGGACTTAATCCAAGCAGACTCACGATTATACAAGCATCTCGGTTAACAAAATTTTGACAATAGGCAATTGGTTAAATCGAGTGATTGAATTACAGAGATCGAGCTTTTTAGAACCAGAATACTGAAGTTGTTATTGTTGTGTTGAAGGTAGCAAGGAAGCGTGAGTGGCTGGAGATGTTGCAGCGGAGGATTGAAGGAAATAATGGAAGATTGAGTAGTGGCTGTGAGGGAAGCAGCGATTGAGCGAGTTGGAGAGGTGAGGCGAGCAGGAGGAGTGGCGGTGGCTTTGGCGGAGATGATGTTGGCAAGGATTGAAAAGCGGTAGCGGATAAGAGGTTACGAAGGCGTGGTTTGAGAATGGTTTTTTTTTGGAACAAAGGGTTTACGGCGTGAGAAGGCTACGATGAAGGGTGTAAACGGAGGAGGTGACGGAAACAGAGTGCGTTACGGCGGTGAGGAGAGAGTCACAGTGTGATTCCGGCAAGCTGAAAGGGGTTTTGTTACGGCAGCGAGCCGAATGAAAAGGATATGGTGGTGGTTTCGGTGGATCGATGGAGGACGGTGGCTGGGAGAGGATGGAATGGGCTATTGAAGGGATTGACAGAGGAAAATGGATGAAACAGAGGGAGAAGGTTGTTAGAATGGAGGCCGGGAAACACGACGAAGGGGTTTGGAGTGGTGGAGATGGTTGTCGGTAAATCGCGGTGGAGCAGGTGTGGAAGAAACAGAGCGAGACACGATGAAGAAGAAAATGAGTTTTCTTCCTTAAAATTTGGATTTTGTTTTCTGTAGCCTCCTTTTCCGTTTTTTTTTCAAATTTTGGACCCCTCTCAACAGTGGATTATAACACATATATATACTTTAAAAAAATTAGGTTTTCATCATTTTTTTCAAATGCCAAAAATGCCTAATTATAAATTGGGCTACTAAGCCCAAAAGAGCAAAAATTAACTTATCCGAAAACATTTTTTTATTGATTTTTGGAGACAAAAATTGGACACCTAAAATTGTCAAAAATGATAAACGTCGGACAATAAATTATCCGGAAAAAATAAAATGAGTATATTAAAATAAACTACGAGTCTTGTAAATTAAAGAAAAATTATTGAAATGGTTAAAAATGAAATAAAATGACAATAAAGAATACCCGACTTTAAAATGCTTCGATTAAAATGAGACTTGAAATGTCGAAAAATTAGGACAATCACATTTTATGATTTACAATACGTAAATTTATAAAACAGTGAGTAAAAGATGAAAACTTGAAATATTTTCCCCGTTAATTTCTGCACAGTGTCGAATCGCTTTTACCAGTCTGTTTATAAAATCGAAATATTGATATCATCGACATATAAATAATTTAAAACGATGCAATAAACAGGCAGAAAGATAAAAATGAATGAAGTGGAATAGCGGGTATTTTATAACTAAAAATGATCACGAATGTTGATTTAGGTGACTTTCGATCAATTTAAATCGACAAAATGATGCATATACCACGAGTGAATATTTGTTTTTATAAATATAAATACAATGCAAGTAGAAAAATAGCAGGGTAAAATTTGGGGTGCAACAGTCGTGAAGGAGATCCAGATTCTGAAGTAGTTCGACCCTCTTCCACGGACAACCATACGCTTTCAATCCCTCTCAATTTCTCCATCCTCACCCTTTTCCTCCTTCCAAACTCCTCCGCCATCCACTTCTTAACCCACCGTAAAATCATAACTCACCTTCCATCCTCTTCATCTGAAATCTGTCAACCGTGACACTCTCATGCTCTCCATCTGCAACCCAGAATCACATACTCCCTCTCGTCACGACCCTCTCTTCATCTCCGTCTCTCGCTAAAACAAAGCCACCGCCTTCGCCGACCCTTGTTCTCAGAATCTCCGGATAATCCATGGCTGTTTCATGTTCTTTTTGTCTCTCGTAAGGAAGATTGAACTGATTTGGGAATTAGGGTGCTAAACCCATTTACGATGCATTACATTGGTGAGGGCTTGGATCCGGGTTGAACCGGTCCGGCCCAATGATCCAACCGGTTCTCTCTTAAATCCATATATATAATATTTTTATATTCATTTCATTTCATTTTTTTTTTAACAAAAATTTCTAATTGATTTCTATTGTCTTTTTTTTTATATATTTAAATACACCCTCGTATTTTATTTTAATCATTTTTCTTCACATATTGGTTTAATCTGATTATTTAAGTTACTAAATTTTATTTTAATAAATTTACATGGGTAAGTTAATTGTTCCTCGATTTATATTAATTTTCATATGTCTGAATGGTCCGTTATAAATTCCTTTTTCCTTGCCTGCTTATTCATAATTGTACACTTATCCAAACCCAACAAACCTCGCATCTTGGTCCATATACCAAATCTAAACTTTCTTTAAGGGTCGAATGGTAGGGAATAGACATATGTCTATTCTCTCGAGATCTAATCAAGGATAAGTCATCTGACTTATATTGATTGATCATAACTCGATTAAAACACTTTCATAATTAAAGTTTCAAACCTTGATCCAACGTCGAGTGGCTTTTTTTTCCAAAATTTCTTTTCTCAAATAAACAAGGGTCGAATGGTAGGGAATAGACATCTGTCGATTCTCTCGAGATTTAGTCAAGAATAAGTCATCTGACTTACATTGATGAATCATAACTAGACAAAAATACTTTAAAGATATTTCTTTTTTTTTTTAGAAAAGGATTAAATGAGGGAGTCAAGGTATCTACCTTTTCTCGCTCTAAGTGTGTGAGTCCCAGTATCTACTTTGGACATACGAACACGTGTCCTATAAAACCAATCCAAACTCATTCAAATATTTTTATGCTTGCACATCACTCTCTAAAATCAAATCATGGACACTCTTTCATTTTCAAGAAGAACTACGGAGTTTTGACTTTCCCATTGCACGAGGAATCGTAGGCACAAGGTTTTGAAACGCGGCAAACTCAAAATAATATAAAAACAAAACCCTTATTTCTTCTTCTTTCTCAATCGTTACTTATAAGATAGCAATTATCATTAGCACTTGAACACACATGAACTAAGCGGGTCCCAGTACGATGGATGAGTGGTGCTAATACCTTCTCCCTTGCATAACGACTCCCGAATCCATCTCTTGGTCTCGTAAACCATCTTATCCTTTGCTCGTGGGTTTTACTCGATGTTTTCCCATTCCTTTTGGAATAAATAAATAATCGATGGCGACTTCATTATCTTAGGAAATTTGTAAATTTTTCGGCTACTGACAATCTTGAAACCACATTGCAGTTTACGTTGAAGAAAGATTCCCCCTCCTATTCGAAATCATCTGTCATCATTTCTTCCTCATTTGCAGCCACCTTTTTCTCCTTATCTTTTCCAGCTTCTTTCTTTGGTGAGAAAAGCCTCCTGGACACTGGGGGTTTGCCCCCAGTCTGGATCACTGATGCTGGTTTGTTGGTGCTTGATTCTCCTATCTCTATGGACTTCGAATCTCTCTCAGCTTTTTTGTTTCTCTGGTGTCTGCGCCACTGGGAGCGAGACATAGGGTTCTTCCCTTTGTAATTTTCCAACCTGATTTCTTCTCTCCTATTTGTGTTAAATTGTGTTCTGTATGCCATTGCAGTTCTGCCACCCTGATCATAGCTTTGCCACTTTCCTTTCCCCTTGTCAGCCTTTACTTGCAGCCATCTGTCAGTGGGGATTTCTGCAGGTAGTTTGAAAGAGACTTTCTTCGCCCCCCTAGGATAAGGACTATTTGGCCTTACTGGCATAGTTCTTCCACCATTACCAGGATTTGAAGGCGTTCTGCCCTGGTAACCCCAGCAAGAAGAAAAAGGAATTATCTCGAATGCCTCTGCCATTTCTCTGTCATATATAGCTGCACATCTGGGGTATATCAAGCACTTTGTTCCGATTTTGTGGCATCGAACCAAGAATTCGAGCAAACTTTCATCAGCCTTTGGGTAAACTTTGTACAGTTGGTTGTCTTGCCTCCAATTAACCCCTGTTCTTTCACACTGAGCCCTCTCGAACTCTGCAGCAATTCTTGGGTTACATATGATACTGCACCTTGGGCACAACAACTTGTCTTGGTTTCTTTTGTGACAATGAAAGAGATACTCACGCAAGCTTACGTCTTTCCTAGGTAAATTCTCCCTTCTTTGCTCTCTATCCCTCTCCAAACAGCGTTCAACTCCTTCCATCTCCGCATTAGGTTGTTCAAGATCAACCATGTGCACTCCTAACGTTTGACCATCAGTGATCTGGACCTATTTGAATTTTGCCCTGAGGCCCTCAGTAGCCTCAGTCAATTTTTTGTCAGCAGCAAATGGGCCATCAACAGCCTTCATTGCATCGCTTAGTATCTTTACTTTAAGCACCTTTGGGAGGCCCTCAGTAGCCTCTGTTTCGTTCCTAATTAAGATAAAGTCCCCATATTTTTCGAATTCATTCTCTGACTCAACTTTCTTCTCAGCAATTTCCACCATATTAATGTCCAGAGGTTCAGCATAATTAGTTTTCGCCATCAGCAACGGATTAGTGTCAACCTTCATTGGATTCTTCGCTTTGTCTAAAAATTTGAGCATGCCTTCCTTGATTGCGTTCTGTATCAGATCCCTGAAAAGAAAGCATTGTGAGGTTTTATGGCCTAAAAAGTTATGATACTTGCAAAAGCCTCTCTTCTTCCTTTGTTCCAATGGAGGAACTTTAAGGTTAGGAGGAACTATTAATTGGCCATCTTTGACAAGTAAATCAAATATTTCATCACATTTAGTTATATCAAACGTATAGATGTTCTTAGGGAATTTATCATTCTTTTCATTTTCAACGGGATTCTTTCCATTAGAAGGAATCAGAACTTTGCAAGATTAAGGGGGTGCTTCTTTTAGTTCTGCAAGATCTATTTCGAACTGATCGAATTCATAAGGGTCTTGAGAAGCATCTAGACTCCCCTCTTCAGCCTCTATATAGGTTATTCTTTCTTTTTTGTGATTTTTAC